>BHFT01025473.1:38009-227619 GCA_004320025.1 Laticauda laticaudata | reverse complement strand
AATATGACTTCTCATCTGCTTATTAAGCAGATTTTATGTCTTTCAGAGAGGGAATATTAAGCTGCTTTAAATATACAGATTTAGAAAATTAATATTGCTACTTTCAATATTTGATTTTAAAAAGGGACTTTCTGTATGATGCATTCATTGCCATACACCTGTCTCTTAAATGACAAAATAAATGTATCTAGAAATTGCTGAATTACTGCCTGTCTAATTCATTTGTTTACAGACCAGCAACAGTTCTGCAAGAGTTCAGATAGGATTGTCTAGAGATTCTGCATTGTCTGGAGATGTGCAGTTTTCTTTGAGGAGATTTAGTCATTATAAAAATGAACATTTTTGGTGATAAGAAATCTGCTAAAGTTTCTTATTGGGGTTGCATACTTGAAAATTATTTGGAAGAACTGCTGCACACTTTGTATGAGCTCAGCATCTTTCTGCTCTTCATAAGAACAGTCCAGCCCATGGATTTTCATGAGCATGACAAAAGCTGTTGTTAGTGGCTTAGTCGCATGTATGATACTCTGTAATGATAACATGTTTTGAAGAGCAATATTTCTCAAATTGGAAACCTCCAGATGTGATGGGATTTAACTTTGCAGAATTCTTGGTATAAAATAGTCATCAAGGACAAAAGAACCAATGGATGATATTCCATTTGATATAGCCTAACTTGTCCAGAAGAAATAACTATCACCAGAGAGAAATATCTTTTATTTATTTAAACATGTATATGTTCTCTCTCTTTAACATCCCGATAGCATGTAAAAAGAGGAAGACATTAATTAGTCGAGATATATAATGCTAAAAAAAGTTTAAACAGACTGAAAGAATATGTATGTTTTTAACACTCTCTAAGATCAGGGTCAAGTCCAGGAAAAATTGTAATGTGGACCCCATCATAGAGAAGCCAAAACTAATCATTCCATGTCAGGACCTGCAAATAGAGAGAGAGAGAGACAGACAGACAGAGAGAGAGAGACTTTTGGCTTCATGCAAGGAAAGCAGCAGAAGCAGCAGAAGTCTTTCTCTCTCTCCCCCAAACTGACAGAAATGAGTCTTTGTGAGACTTGTCATGCTGGCGCAGCCTTTTGGAGCAGGATGCTTTGCAGGGTCCCAAAGACTCATTTCTGGTGGAGTTTGGGAGAGAGAAAAAAAGACTTTTGCTGCTTTCCTTGCATGCAGCCCAAAGCAGAAGAAGAAAGAAGCGGAAAGAAGCAGCCCAGTGGCCAGGCCAGGCACATGAGGTGAGTGGGGCAAGTTTCCCCCCCTCTGCTGCCCTTTCTCCCCTCTCCTCACTACCTCATGTTGTTTGCAATACAAGCGATGCAAGCCTTGTGTTCCCATGCAGCCTGGATTAATTGCTTTGGGGGTTGCTTTGGGGGGTGACATTTCTCTGTGGACCACCAAAATTTTATTATGGACCACCAGTGGTCCCCGGCCCACAGGTTGGCAACCACTGCTCTGGTCTACAGTGAATGTGTAAGTTTTGTTTTTTCTCTGGCCAGTTGGCAACTGGAATTCTTTGCTGATTAATAACCTTTTGTATTCTGCTGGCACTTGGTCTCTTGCAAGCAAAATACCAATTGACACATTTAGGTCAGACTGTTTTATTTAATCAGAAAATGGCTTGAAGATGTTCAGAGAACAAAAAAGGCTGACCCCATAAGGGTAAAGAACTGCTTCTCCCTTTTGCATTGAGGATCAAATGAGCTTTACTTTGCTCTGCTCCTGTTTTTGCTCCTCTGACTGGGAACTGCCCTGGCAATGAAAAAAATATGTGTTCTGCAAACTAAGCATTGGATTTCCCTTTTGTTTCCAGAAAGAAGTTGGTGATGGGTAATTGCAAGCCTTCTGTTCCTATATTGTCCTTTTACAAAAGGATGTTGTTCATTCAGTAGCAAAGCTGACCCTGGTGTTTTAAACAAACACTGCAATCTTGACAAGATATTTCCAGTCTGTTCTTATGCATATGGGCTCAATTATACTTCATGGAATTTAGCACAACATATAGTGTTAGTCATAGAAATTTAATTATGCAAATATTCAGAGAAAGACATTCTTGATATTTTTAAAAGATTAAGGCCCAGGCTACACAGAAAGTAAATGTAAAATGTCAGTACGCAAGCTGAAAATATGTAGATATGTATGCATGGGAAGGATAATTGTGTAACCTAGTAGTTACTGACCTCATTGCCTGAAGATGTGATTTAGGATGTAGATTTAGCACCTATAAACAATATGGTTGACAGTGGTATTGATGAAGCTCTCAGTGAGTTTAGGTAAAGGCACATGTTAGAATTCATTCTTTTCATTGTTCCAAAGCTCTGGCAACAATTTTGATTAAAAAAAATGAAGATATAAAACAAAGTTGTATCCAATTTTGGTTGCTATGAGCCTCAATGGTTTCCTCAATTAGCCTTACTTAATTAAAAACCATTCTGAAATGCATTTATCAAAATCATGAATAAATAGGCCATTGCAAGAAACAGTGCTATTTTGGATTAAGGTGGATTGTTCTTTCTCTGCTTCTCCAATAATGCATTATTTGTTAATTGCAGTCAAGGGAATGAGAGGATAGGACAATCATGAAGATGCAGAGAAATGCTATATATCCGTGATGGCGAACCTATGGCACACGTGCCAGAAGTGGCATGCAGAGCCACTTCTGCTGGCACGCGAGAGGTGGCTTGGAAGAGCCCCATTGTGCATGTGTGTGCACCCCCCACCTGACAGCTGAATGTGCAGGTGCAGGAGTATGGGGGTGTGTGGGAGACACGCACACATGCAGAGGCACACAGCATGTGGGGGGTCATGCGCACATGCACAGGGGGCGTGAGGAGGACCCACATGCATTGCCTTCTGGGTGCTAACATGCAAATGCGCCTGCAATTTTTGGTACAGGAGCCCAAAATAGTTAGCCACCACTGCTACATATTATCAGGAAAAGAGAGAGATGCATTAGGAGCAGAAATAAACAAAATTAGCCATAAGATCTGCTTACTTTTAACATAGTAAGATCTATGAAGCTTTAAAAAATATTGATCACAGAAGCCAACTTCTAAGCTAGGTGTTATTCTTGCATTCCTTAACATGATACATATTTGCACCAGTAACTGTTGGTATGACAATGTCTTCCTTATGTTGCCTTTGCCTCATTCTCTAGGTTGTACCTGAAATCACTTAAATCATGTTTTGGTTTTAAAGTAGCGTTTTCCCTGTTCATCCAACTCAAATTTTGCCATGGATACATTTTAGTATGCTTTGTTGATAGTGTAATTAGAGGTTGGGATCTGACCTGCTACAATTGACCATTTTAGGCTACTGAAGGCATACTGTACTTCCTTTCCTCCAAAAGAGACTGCTTTGCAAGATTATGCTTGCCTTGAACATTGTTCCAACATGTAATGCTGCTCCTTATATACCTTGGTTTAGCACTCTTTGGAATGAGCATTATCTTCATACTTAAAACAACTGGATTGTGCATTGTTACTAAAGAGTACATTGAAGTTTTTTCCACTGCTTTTGCTGATTTGCATGATTGCATTTTTTACCAATTCTATTTGTTTTGGTTTCTGAGGGAGGAATGCATATCATTACTTTGTGTACTATGTGGGCTACTTTTTGGTGTGGACATTTGCTACTGGCACTTTCATTCCCTTTCAATTGAGGATAGATCTAGAGGTGGTATTCAGCAGGTTCTGACCAGTTCTGGAGAACTGGTAATGGAAATTTTGAGTAGTTCAGAGAACCGGCAAATACCACCTCTGACTGTCCCCACCCCTAATTATTCTCTGCCTCCTGAGTCCCAGCTGATTGGCTGGGTCTTCTTTGGTTGCCCTGCACAGGAGAACGGAGCTGGAANTGATTGGCTGGGTCTTCTTTGGTTGCCCTGCACAGGAGAACGGAGCTGGAAAGCACGTTAGTGGGGTGGGGAGGGAATGGGATTTTGCAGTAATCTTCCCCCAGGAGTGGGGTGGGAATGGAGATTTTACACTATCCTTCCCATGCCATGCCCATCAAGCCGTGCCATGCCCAGAGAACCAGTAGTAAAATTTTTTGAATCCCACCACTGGATAGATCTCATTCATTTCTGACAATCTTTCACCATGTATTCCTATCAGATTTTCTACTGAAGTGTAATCCTTTTGGACTGCTAAACACAGGTGACACTTCTGTGCCTTCTCTGAACTCTTCTGTGCTTTCAGTTGGTTTGTTCAACAAATTGATGGGTGGTTAAGCAAATTATGTCTGACTTGTCTCATCCGGGAGAATGACTGGTAGTTGTTTACCTACTGGCAAGCAGCACATGGTGAAAAGGAAAATAAAGTGTGTGTGTGGCCATTCATAATTCTGCAATCACTTTCCTTAACTCTAATATTAAAATCGTCAGGATAGCACAAGTTACCAGCCTTATTTCAGTAGAATAGGGCTTGGATATATGAGGACAGCATATTTTTGAAACAGTACAAGATTGAAAAGCGCTTTATTACAGTCATATGACTTTTCCCTTAGATGCTTCTTTTTCAAACTCTAGGTAGTAATGTGGGCTCTGCCCTATAGTTATTTCCAGTGAATAAGAGGAAGTGAATGAATGTAAGAATGAATAATATCCACTGGAACATGACCAATATGCAGCATCTGCATGCATACACAGTCAACAGAACTCAGTGCTGACTTTGACACACGCAAAAATATACCAGACTCCAGCTTCATTTGTTGTTTTCTGACATAGGAAGAGTTCTTTGACAATATTAAGTATATTGCAGTTGCTGACTGATATTTATCCACTTAGAAGTCATCAAAAATAGGATGCTATTTTCTTTTCCCCCTTCTGTTAAGGTATATTTAACCAACATATCTTAACAGAACATAAGAAAGAAAACAGCACAATCCTATTTTTGATCATTTCTTCCTAGATAAATATTAGTCAGCAAGTGTACCACATTAGGCCAGTTTCAGAACACTCCATACAAAACTAATGTAAATCATTTCACAGGTTCTGCATCATGCCAGATATAACTTAGGGCTTATAATTCTGCAAGGAAGAAAGACATTGATATCAAAGACATGCAGAAAACTGAAGGATCACTGCAAAATTCAAGAAAAGTTTTTAAAAAATGTAAGTGCCTGCAGATACATCAGTTTTCAATATAATCTGCTTATCAAAAATATCAGGACAAGTCTCAAGACAGGCAGGCTTTACAATACCTCCAGTGCTATTTATAATTTTTATTTTTCCAGAACCTCAAAATATATAGAAATACAAGTTTACAACTTTTACTGTTTACGTACTGGATAAAAAACTCATATTTAATTATATGAGTCAACTCAAATTCTATATGGTGAACTCAAATTTTACAGTTAAGGATAATATTCCATCAGCATCAAGGCGAGGTAACTCATTCCACACAAAGAATCCAAGTGCTACAGATCCCATCCAGCTCATCGAAGCATGGTAAATCTCAACATGGTAGTCTTCCTGCACTTCCTGATACTTCTGTTGATATGATTTCCTCAACCAATTCACATAGGAACCAAATCTTGTTCTGAAAACCATTTATATTTTTTGAAACCTTGAGAACTATCCCTTGAAATGGCTGCTAATTTTATATAGGTAGTTTTCTAATTTTGCCAAATATTAATAATACATATACTGAATTCTCCTGGAAATGTGAAAAGTTAAAAGAATACTGGAGCAACCCTTCTTTCAGGACTTAACCTCTTTATTAATTAGACTGGCGTTCTGATATTCAGGATGGGCCTTTGTTTGGCTTAAAGGCTGTTCAAGTGTGCTATGTACAACAAAGGGAGTTAAGACATTTTGCCGATTAGCCACTTCAGAACTAAGTTCTGACAATGCTAAAAGGTGCAGTAGAAGAGTTTAACACTGAGCAATGATCACTTCACTCTAAAAAAGGTACTGGTACAAAAAAAGGAACATGGTTATTTTAGGTACAAAAGCCTGAGAGTTTATAGTTCTTGTAAAAATAAATGACCTGACAGTTGTTTTCAAAGGTGTGGGCTGTTTGCAAGAGAAATCTCAGCTTTTTTGTGAGTTATTCTGTTGAAAATAGCAGTTAATGAGCAGAAGAGCCACACAAGCTGAGTTGGGACTAAAGCTCCAACCTCTGTCCAATTGTGGGAGATGAGCCATATTGAACTTAATGGGATATACTGTATTCTGGATAGGAGTTTGAGTTTCGAATGGATGCATGTATTTGCTTGATTACATTCCAACTTTCGCCTGCCAGGTTCCAATAATGGACACAAAAATAATTCAGAAGGACTATTTGTTTACTTTCAAAGAATCACCATATTGAATTTCTTACCTGGATTCTCTGCAAACCTCAAATATAAATTCGGGATGGAAGTCACTTTTGAGTTTACATAACATATGTCTGTACACTAGTTAAAAAGTGGTCTATGGAGGAGTGAGGTAAAACCAGTACACTTGTGCATTCACCAAATTTGTGGCATTGTGTGAACATGTTGTCAAGGTTCCAATAAAATGTCCCATTCAATAAGAACTCTGAGGCAGGCATCTTCCTTAAATAACATTTTATTGGAACATATCAAATTGGCATTTTCTTGGTGAAAAACCGGCTCTAGATTCCAACCAGTTTTACACCCAATTAAAAGTAAAACTTTACACTTCCCCCCATCACATGGTCCAATCAGTATGTAGTCCAGTTGCTAGGTGACTTCAGTCTCCACCATTCAAATACCTGCACCAACGTCCTTGATTCCCAGAGGAAATAGTTTTATTTTGGCTACAACTCCCCAGTTATTTCTATGCCCCACTTCCTGTCCCCTTCGCTCCAGGCTGTGTCAGCCCTGAAGCTGTGAGAAGAAGAAAGTCTGTAGAGAAAAATTATAAAAGAAAATGGCCACAGTTTGGCCAACTTCAGTGTTGACATGTGTATAAAATCAAACGAGAGGAAAAAAGTTGGGGATTTATTACGAACACAACCCAATGTATATTCCCAAGATTATTGATATACTCTGGCACAGGGAACTAAAGGGGAACAATGGGTAGCTGTTTTCAATATATATTATCAAAAAATAACAGTTAAGTTTGGATGACTGCAACAATCTAGTGTGGGGTATAAAATAGCCTTGC
Source organism: Laticauda laticaudata (assembly GCA_004320025.1). NCBI lineage: Eukaryota > Metazoa > Chordata > Lepidosauria > Squamata > Elapidae > Laticauda > Laticauda laticaudata. The sequence goes on along the minus strand of BHFT01025473.1, from coordinate 220,493 downwards.
TTTATGATTAAGAGTGCTGTTTTGAATCCAGCTATGCCTTCATCAATCATGTTCTAAGGAAACAACTAGCAAGTGTTCCATTAGAACTGATGCTGGGATACGGAAAAAAATAACAGTATATTAGAATATGACTCTACACATCCCATTCAAAATGTTCATAAGAAAATAGGATGTAAGCAACACTGAAGAAGCTATGATAAAAGTGAGAAAGTTAATGGCATACCAGCCTCCTTATAGCAATGTTTATCAACAGATGACTAAGCTAGTATATTTTGTCTTGTAGACTCCAAATGGGTTACTGTTGACCCCAAGTCCGCTGCTTTCTAGTATTCACTTTTGGAGCAGCCTCAGTCCTATTGCTCCCTTGAGTCCTGCCAGACTGCAAGGACCAAACACCTTGTTCCAGGTAAGTTGGTGCATGTTTTCTCAGACCAATCTTTGCCATTGGGAACAAAACAGATAGAGGAAATATGTAACAGTTAAACCCTTTGCTCAAAAAACAAGAGCTTCAGCTTTAGGGTGAGATATATTATAAACTGTGATTATTCAATGCTTCGAAAACATAGGTAACTTCTCTGAAGCCAGGAGACAAGGACATCAGTGCTGCAGTAAAAATGGCTCTGATCCAAAGTTGTTCATTATATTGGTAGTAAATGAAATAGGATCTAATCTGCTGATAGTATAGTGTACACATCAGAATACTTTCCTGATAAAACATCATCTGCAATATTTCATTATAAATAAAATAAAAAAATGTTGACAATTTTTAGTACATAATGAAATCAATGAAGACCACAAAGAATGTTGATGATTGTTTAGAAGGTTAATATGCCTTATCTGAAACTGCAATCTTTCAGTAATAGGCATTGAACATTGTATTAGAAAAGCTACTATCAGTCTCAAGGATTTGACAGCTATATATATGGGTGACAGCTATATGGGTCCAAGGCACGCTTTCTTAATCTCTTGTCAAATAAGAGAAAAGTGTCATTGTAAAACTGTATCTACACATGAATTTGCCCTTTTGGCTGTACTTGACTGACAAAAGGAAAACAGAAAATATAAGCAGCTTTGAGTAATATTAATGGTTCCTAACAGTGATAAGAGGGACTCTGAATCTGTTATAACAAGCAAATGTCCCTGGCTTTTGAGAATGAGTCCATAGGGATTTTACTGAGTGCAATTAAAATAAAATGTGGTTTACTCTGATGAGTGAATGTACCCATCAGAGTGTAAAGACTATAAAGACCATCCAGTCAATTACATTGTCTGAATAGGGGTAATAAGACACTTAATGGAGAGTAGTGCCATCTGCAGCAGTTGATCAAAAGGGTCAAGATGGTGCAATAGCAAGCTCATCCCCATGCATGCACAGTGCAGATGTAGAGAGGGGCACTTTAACTGCATTTCCATGACTGCCATCTTTATTTTTTTGACTGCCCCGTGCAGACAAGACTGACGAAAAGAGAGCAGTGACATTGTCCCAACTTGTGGCAACTGTGATTCTCTTAATACAGTTGCCCATGTGTTCAAAACTTCTTTTCTCATGTGATACCAGTACCCATGAATTAATAGTTATTTTGGAGAGCTTTTGACTGAATTAACTATTGTGGCAACCAAGACCTTAAAAAAATTTATTGGATTAAATAAATTTTAAAAAAAGTTTGTCATGGACTTTGTTTCCTACAACAATTGAGAAAAAGCTTTTTTGGATTGAAATTAGCAGAAGTAGCCTATTTCTTTTATGGTGTTTTGTCTCTGTGGATAGAGTTGCAGAAAAAGAAGCAGGGAGAAAATCAGGTCTCTCCTCTTTATAGTATTTTCCAAAATGAAATACGATTAGAGGAGATTTTTAAGCCTCCCCCTCCCCCTTTCATACAATGCTTGAAGAATTTAAATAATAGTATCATCTATCCAGATAGTCTTATTTAGTGGGTAAGTGCTCTGAAATGTAAATTCAACCTGATGAAGGAGGAAAAGGAGATCCAAGTTTCCACCACCCTTAGAACTTGCTTTGTTCATTCTACGGGTAGTCCTCGACTTTCAACCACAATTGAGCCCAAACTTTCTGTGCTAAGGGAGACATTTGTCAAGTGAGTTTTGCTCCATTTTACGACCTTTTTTGCCACAGTTGTTAAGTAACCCAATGCAGGTGTTTAAGTTAGTAACAAGATTGTTAAGTGAATCTAGCTTTCCCACTGACTTTGCTTGTCAGAAGTTTGCAAAAGGGGACGACATGACTCCAGGACACTGCAATTGTCCTAAATATGAGTCAGTTGCCAAGGGTCTGAATTTTGATCACATGACCACAGGGATGCTGCAATGGTCATAAGTGTGAAAAGCAGTCTTAAGTCACTTTTTCCATTGTTGTTGTAACTTTGAACTGTCAATAAATGAACTGTTGTAAACTGAAAACTACTTGTACGTGCTTGACTTTCCAAAGGGAAGTGATGAATGGTATCACTTCCCGTCATCTGCTCCTTCAACTTTATCCCTGAACTCTTCTCAAAAATGCTGTTTCCAAAAACAAAGACATGTTATTTTGTCACAAACACTACCTGCTTGAATCCATTTCTTGAGTTGACGTATAGGTAAAACTACTTTCGTTTCCCAGCATAGTGGGTAGAGGTGGCAGCCAACTGACGTCAGTGGCTCAGGTTAATTGGCAGAGCCTCTGCAGATTGTAATTAACTCATTCTGGATCTAAAAGTTTGTGTGTTGTTCGGATAATGAGAGACTTGTTCAGAGCTGCAATTTACCAAGCAACTGAGGTAGAAATAATAGCAAGGAAATACAGTTGAAATTCATCAACACCTTTCACACGCTTCTCCATTTGAATTCATGCAGTTACTTGTTTGCTTAGTATTTATAGCTGCACTGAATGACTTGAGGGAAACCCCCTAGAATCCTTCATATCCAGGCACAACAGCAAAAGGAGCTCTTCTAAAGAGCCAACTCTGACATAGCATGTCAAATACACAGCTTGGATGAGTCAAGGATAGACAAATTGTGGCAATTTACAAAATTGTTAGTTGGCTCAGCAAGTAAGCTCCAACCTACTGGGCAAATCTCTGCAGTGAATCAGAACCCTTTATTTTGTTTGTAAAAGGAATTTAGGAGCGTCTTTTAAATGAGTTGCTAGAGATGCATTCCTTCAGCCATATTCCCTGGATTGCTCGAAGTGAAACTTTTGCCCATGGAACACTATAGTATATAATCTATGGAGACTTTAAATTGTGTATGACCATTTATTTTTAGATTCCAGCTCACTCCTTGCTTTTAAAATAGGACAGAAAATCAACAAGAGCCACTGGAAAGTCCAAAATATTCTAAAGGTGATATTTGTTACAGAAAAGGAATGTGATAACTATTTAACAGCTTCCCCAGTTTTATTGGTTAAGAAATGGATGCAAGTGTGATCTAGTTTAGACTCTAACTAGATCACTGCAACCTCTGCTGCTTCTGTAATGCAAAGTTCATGCTTAGATATTGAGAAACTGACATAGAAAAGCATGTACATCTTGAATAAAGAAATTAAGAATGGCTGTATTTAATGTTTTTCACTATGTAAAACTTAGTTATACACTATGTTGTACACAGTCTGTTCTAAAGTTGCAATGATTTTTTAATAGTAGAACTATTAAATAATACTAGAACTATTACACTAACTCTATGGCAGTCTGACAAATACTCCCTTTACTGATTGTTTTTTTACCTGTAAAGTATTAAAACATTTACATTTTGTCATAATATAATGGCAAAATGGGCTGTTTATATAATAGGATGTTATAAATTGAACTTATATATTTTCAAAGTTATAGGAGCACTTGCTGTAAAAAAAAAAGACAATTTCCTTTTTCAGTATTTCGTACAATACAGAAAAAAGTCAAAGCTGTGAAATTTTAGCTTGTGCTGCTTCATACTGCAAACAAGTATGAAACTGAGTGTTACACCTTGTAAAGGATTTGTCAAGTGTAGTAAATGAGCACCTGAAGACTCAAGAATGTTAACTAACATCTGTGAATTTACAAATCAGGCCTTAATTTAACCCACCTTCAATCTGGGAGAATCTAATTCCCAGCTGCTCACAGCTTGTGGGTGTTGAGTAGCATAGAAACCAGAATCGGTCAGTTTCTCAGTTCCAAGATTCCTAATAATATTTTGGGCAGAGAACTTTGAACTTTGCCAAGAGAACAGCCACAGGGACTTTGCATTAAGCTATTATGCCTTGGTTTATCAGAACAAATGCATTAAAAAAGGGGGATACAAAATACAGAGTTATCTTATTAATAAAGGAGAATACTTATAGCTGAGTTTGATATGAGGGGTCTTTGGTGCTCTCCGAGCTTGTTTTCTTGCAGACGTTTCATTATCCCAAAATCATCAGTGCTAGTCATCTTAGAGCATGGGTGTCAAACTCGCAGCGTCACGTTGCCATCATGTGACATTTCATATTTTTTCCCCTTTGCAGAACTGGGGTGGGTGTGGCCTGCACGTGACGCATCTGGCCTGTGGGCCACCAGTTTGACACCCTTCTTAGCTACTAAGTGGTTTTTGCATCCTCCTTGAAGATATTTTCCAGTAGTTTCACGACAAATACCTTTTGATAGCCAAATTGAAGTTAAATTTTAGAACTTGTTTGTCCAGGAAGATGCTGGCTTTAATTTAGTTCCCACAATGGCTCTGGACAGAATTGTGCTTCCACTGAAAGAAAACGCCCATGACTTGGCTGGAGTGTGTAAGGTGTTTTATGGCTCTTGCAAGAGCAAATGAATGCTAGAATCTTTGCTCAGTTTTGGTTGATGTGCCAGTTATAGTCCTTACTGGACCAAAAAGATGTTGAATATAACAGTTCTATAACGTGCTATATGTGGGAGTGCTTTTGAGACTGACTCAGAGCAACAATGCAATGAATAGGCTGCTGGTAGGCAAGTACAACTTAGTATGTATTGGTTGCATAAAAGCTTCTAAGTCCAGTAAAGTGTGGCACTGGGTATTTGATTGTAGTCTTTTTCAGAATAATTTTTTTCTGACCTTTGAGATCATTGAGAAAGATATTAAAGTTCCATCCCTTTGCATTGAAGGGGACAAGCTTTGCCTATAGTAGACTTAAGTCACTGGAATACCTTGCCTCCAATTTAGTTCTTGGTCCTTTTCTTGATAACCTTCTGCAAATATATGAACATTTTGTTTGGGCTTTCAATGAGTAGTGGTGTCCTGAACTACTGCAGTATTTTTGAAATTTATTTTGTTGTCTGTTTTTAAGCTCTAAACTGTTCTGAATCATGGGCCTGAGGTGATATACAAGCCATTTATATAAATCAAAATAATTTAAAATAAATTAATTTATTAAATTTTAATAAATTAAAAATATTAGTCCTTGTGAGGATTATTTGATTTTATTAGGCATTCATTATTGTCTTGAAGATTAGAATGTCTCGCAGAACATATGGACATATTTGCATTGTTAATTCTTTTCAATTTTATTATTTCTATGATTTTTTTTTATCATATTCTGAATGCTAAAATAAAACAACATGCACCTTATTCATCAGCTTTGAGGTGTTGTTACTCTTGCAGATTCATGTGCTTCTTTCCCAACCTAATGTTATATGCAAACCTGTAGTTCTGAGATTTATTTTAACTTAATTCATTTACCAAAAAAAAAAAAAAGAAAATAAAAATTGTCAAACCTCAGATTGATAGATTTATTTTAGAATAAAATGAAATATTAGCTTAGTCAAAAATCACAAGTTTTTCCCCCCATAAGAATCTATGGGTTCTCACAAATATTATATGCTTTCCCTGAATGCTTTCTTCCGAACCATCTCATATTCATCCAATCCAAAATGAGTGATGTCTAACTTTGATCCTCTGATGCGTGTTTTTAAAAGTAATTACTTTACTTGTACTTGCTACAATTAGCAGTCTCCATGTATTATTAAAAACAATGTTTGAGAGCTTACACATATAATGCAAATGTGACATTTTCCTTTGCTTTTTTTTACAGTTTCCAACTCTGCTAAATGGTCACATCCCAATGCAAATCCCCAGCTTGGATGGGGCCTCTTCTCCAGTTCTCCTTTCTCCAAATGCTCATAAATCCTGATGTCTCAACAAACTGGGGACTCACTAATAAACTGGATTTGATACAGCCATTCTGATGGGTTTCATTTTTCTGGTAACGCCAGGAGGACATGATGAAACTCTTTTACTATGGTTTGCACTTTCCATTACACAAATGACCTACTTGTATGGTGTTTATTTCACATTTTTATACATTGAGGGTTTTTTTTGTATAAGAAATCTTTTGTGCATTAAAACAACTTATAATTTTTATATCCTGCTCTCCAAGTGTTGAACACTGTTAATGAAGTTATCTTTAATACATTTCTAAACAATATGTAAAGGATGTGAAATGTTTTACTTCTGTACTTCTGCGTATTATGCATCCTGCTTGTATAAACTATAACCGGCTGTGCCTCCTTTTGCATAATATTATATAAATGATTTATATATTTTCCAGTATTAAGATTAAGGTTGGAAAGAACCAAGTATTGAACACTTTTCCCCCCATCCTAGTATTCCAGTATTCCCCTTATGGTCAGCCATGTGGTGCAGTATATCCATGTAATTTTGAATTAAGCGCTTTCCAAATATATAAAGAATATTTTTGTTTACTTCCTGAACTGACAGGCCATAATATTTTGACCTGTGGGTTAAGAATAGAACACTATTTAGACATTAGTGCTTGAATTCTTCTGAAATAGTAATATGGTCTTAAAATACTTGCAACATATTTTAGGGGCATTTTTTAAATTGGAGGGATATAACCTTATTCAGTGCCACGATCTTTGTATATAAAGCCGATTGTTAAAAGAGATGTCAATCTAAAATTTATTTTTGTGAACAGGTAAAATTTTCACACGCTTGCTTATCAGGGATGGAGAAAAAGTATCTCCAGTGGTGCATGGACCAAGGCTTTAAGACTTCAACATTTTTGATTTTTCAAAAAATATTTTCATAATGCTTACAAAAATGAAAGTCTAAAAAGATGACAGGTGCCTCTCCATACCTGGGAAATAAATACCATAATACCCAGAATAAGTTTTCAGTGATTTTTCTCTTCACCCCCGCCAACCCCCTTTGTACTAACCTTATATTGAATATTGTGATTAAAAATTATCCAGATTCTTGGTCTCTTCAGTAGGCTAGAATTCTGAAAGCAGAAAAGAGTTTGCCGCTTCCTAGGGTATCATGTCTGGTTCCCTGATGATGAAATATAAAACAAAATAAAACACAATAAATGTGGGTTGTAGTAGAGAAGCAGTCTCTTAGCTGTAATTTGAAAGATAACCTATACATGCATATTTTATGAAGACATTAACAATATTCAAACAAAGCACATTCAGATTAAAGAATTCAGATTTGTCATATTTTCAAAATCAATTAAAATATCTTCCCTCTGGGCTCCAAGCTTTGGCAAAAATGACAAATCCTCATGTACATTTTGAAGTTAAAAATATGAAGCAAAAATTAATACAACTGATTTTCACTTCACATTCTGTTTCACAAGATTTACTTTCCTACTTTGAGAGAACAAGTTTCTGCTATTTGAAGAACCGACTGATTTCTCAGACTTTTTACTTGATTACACACACACACACACACACATATACTGTTCAGCTTTGTTCGGGTATTATCCCACGTCATTGTAGTTGTGCTTTTAAAGTTGTAGTAATGTTTCGGCAGAATCTCATCTGCCATCATCAGGCTTCTGTATTGAGTTCGTCTGTGAGTCAGGCTATCACAGCCGTTTGAGTTTTAAATTTGAGGCTAGCCTACTGCTGTGCCAGAATGGCATATATATACGTATGTATGTATATATACACACATACATACATAGTATATTCATATTCATTGCCAAAAATGTTCTGCCTTATGCACAGAATCCTGTTTATGCATACTGATCCAAGAGTGCTTACATCCTTTTCTTTAACTTCTGTAATATGTAGCCTACATTCACTTCAAACACACCATTACACAGCATAATACAGGGAGGTATAGGTAGCCCTCAACTTTCCCCCATTCATTTGGTGAGTTACAATGGCACTGAAAAAAGTGACTTATGAGTTTTTCATGCTTATGACATTGTGGCCTCCCCATAGTCAAAGCAAATCAAAATTTGGGCATTTGGCATGTATTTATGACAATTGCTGTCCCCTAATCATGTGATCATCATTTGTAACCTTTAAATCATAGGCAGAAGCAAAATTTACTTAATGACTGCATGATTCACTTAACAGCTGCAGTGATTTGCTTAACAACTGTAGCAAAAAAGTTGTAAAATAAGGCGCCATCCACTTAACAACTGCCACTTAGCAACAGAAATTTTGGGCTCAATTGTAGTCATAAGTTGAGGACTACCTGTATATAGCTATTATATCTTAGAAGCAAATGTAAATCTTACATTTGTAAATTTAAGCTTAATAAAATAACTTCAGAATTTTTAAGAAACCAACATATACACCTTTTCTGACTATGTAACAAAAGCTAATCTTAAAGCTCATTAATTTTGGCAGGAAAAGGTAATAAAAATTGGCATGCTAGAACAATTTGGAATCCTTAAATTTTCATGCTAAAAAGATGGAAAAGCATAAGAACATAACAGTATTATTTTGTGTCATTTTAAACAAATGATCAAGTTATTGATTTATGCACGTTGGAACCATGAAAGAAAACTGTTCTAAACTTTGCCTAGAGATAGATAACATGTAACATTAACAGTGGAGTACTTTATCATTTAATTTATAGGTTTTTTTTAAACATTAAAAGGTTTGTGTTCTCATTTGAAGCACAAACGAGAACACTATTATTTGGCTACGTTGAATAACATGCAGAAGTGAGATGAAATTTAAGCTGAAGAACAATTTATATCAGAAGAAGCTTGCAGATGATGTAATGAGGACCCTGAGGTTTTCTGCCAATCATCAGGAAGTTGTGAGACTATGAGGTCATCAGTTATATACTGTAACTTTAATATTGTAAAAACCAGAAAATGTACATCTATGATAAGCTACATATTCAGAGCCACATTTCTTTCCTTAAATACAAATTAAAGGATAGTAAGTGGCTAATAGATGCCTGATGTCTTTCTTAAGTGCCCTTAAATACTTGTATCTAACTCCTTCTCTGTCTAAAACTCATGTGCCTTAGTCAGTCCTAGACTGGATGGAATTTTGCTCCAAAATGAAATCTTAGTAAGCCTTTCCTACAAGTACCCAGCGATTAGTCAGACCATTGCTTCTATAATTCTTAGCTAGCATACTACATTTAGGCATGATAAGGACCCAGATTAAGAAAGATTGGTTTAATTGTTTAGTTGAATATTTAGCAAACCAATTAACAGCAATGTTCTCTATCGGGTGTCAAACTCATGTTCTCACAGCATCATGTGACTTATTACAACTTTTCCCTTTGCTAAATCGGGTGTGGGTATGGCCAGTGTGTGACACATCTGGCCCGTGGGCCACGAGTTTGACAGTCCTGTTCTATGTTTTTGCATACTTATAATGTGAGATGCTGAAGATACAACAATAGAAAGATAAATATCATGGCAGCAAATGCACTTCTGCATTTTAATAGATAGCTTCTGCGGCAAACACATACAACGTGAATTACCTGTTGACTCTTTAAAGTTACAAATGTTTTTTGCTGTGTAAAAATAAAGTATACCAAGCAATCAAGTTTACTGGATAATGGTGTGAAGTTCTAACTGCTTCAGTCAAGACATTATTCACAGATACACAGAAAACATGTTATGCATTAATGTGGGTGTTGTTTGACACAGCTATTCGCATTCCATTAAAAGCTGGAACTCTTTTTCTTGATAATAATGAAACTTATTCTGAAACATCAAATCTAATTATAAATAAAAACGATGATTCTCCTTCTGTTGCCCATTCCATAAGATTTGCTCCTGCAAGACACACCCAAGTGTTTACTGTTCACAAGTTTCTAAACAAAACTTTTAAATGGCACCACTGTTAGTATGTATTGTATACATCTTCTCTATCAAGTGATATAATTAAGATACTCATATTAGTTTACAATCCTTTTGAAGTACAATTGACTAAAGGTACCAATAAAGTATCTATTAAGTCAGATTTTCCTCCAGATCACTGCAAGTACAACTCTCAACTAGCATTGTATAATTGGCTAGGATTACTGGGATTTGTGGTGCAGAATATCTAAAGAATGCCAGAAGAAAATGCAGCATTAAACATTCTAGATTTCCAGCATAAATACCATTTAAGCCTGAAGTTCTTTAATTATCTTCATTCACATTTTACATATGTAAACACTGTAATAGCTTAAAGATATTTATTTAAACCAACCTCACAGAGCTGTTGTGAGGATATTTAATGCTTATGGGGGAAAAAAGATTGTATACATTTCAAGTAGCATTAATGAGAATAACATTGAATCCAGCTGGTGAAACACTCAGATTTATAGATTAGAAATCTGCAACAAATTATTAAATAACAAATGTAACATTTTGGTAACTATATATAATATTTCAATTCTTGTTCTATTAGCTATAAAAACTTCTGTTTTGTAGATTATCTGTTCTATTTGTTAGCATTTAACCCCTATGTGTTAGAAATTCTGATTAAAAAGATCACTACATTCTGAGAGCTGGATTCAAAGTTCTCTTGCTGGAGGAATGTAGAAGAAATTTTTGCCAATGTTTCCTTTTTCAGAGAGAGATGGATGCTGTAGACAATGAAGGGATTTTTCTAAATAGCATATGGTAGGTGGTGAACTACAAGGAGAGTAAAGAAATGGAATCTCAATTCCTCCTTCGTGCAGAGTCAAAGAGGGAACATGAGGGAACATCCACCCCAAAATGGAAGTGCGTATCAGAATTGCAAATAGATCAAATCTCTTAAACTGTAATAATGTTTTGTTCAAATATATTAGGAGAAATAGCCACAACTCTACTGAATAAAAGGTAATTTCTGAGTTACTTCAAGAATTTAAAAATCCGGTTTCCTCCCTCCGTTCTTGCTATGCCCAATTCAACAAATGTCTTACTGGTTTGTCAAGCAGTTGTTTTCCAGCTGAATCTGTAAAGTTGGATTTAAAGATTGTTTCCAAACAAGGACAATAATGTATTTCAACCATATGTAGAAAACATATTACTTTAGTAAAACTAAATTACATCTGTCAACTAGTTTTTGTGCAGATTTCACTGGATTAGCTTGTTCAGTTTAAAAATGCATAATACAGGGTGGGAAAGTTTCAAGCTTTAAGGGAAGCCATATTTTAAAAAATATGATTTATTGTTTTTCCTGAAAAGTGACAGGAATGTTTTTTTCAATTCAATGATTTTTGCAAGCTTCAGGAAGGTGAGGGATTCAGGATTTCAGGAAGGCAGGAGAAATGCAAAATTTTCTTAAAGCTACATGGTGGGATGCTACAGAATATCTGAATACTACTGAAGATTTCCATATTATATTTATACTTGCAAAAGTACAACATTAATACAGGTCCATCTGTTAGAAATAAACTGCAATTAGTTAGCTCTACTGGGCTTCATTAAATGTAAAACCAGTTTACAAATGCTGAAAAGCAGCAGTGGTCCAATAGTCACCATTTCACATAAATTTGTCTTCTTTTCCAGAAAAGAGTTCCCAAATTAATTTTACTATTATAATAAAACATTAAGAAAACATTCCAAAACATGCCACAATTACTATTCACAAATAAAGTTAAAGAAACATACAAAATCTTTCACTTAATACTGTTAAATAACAATAATCAATTACAAGATTTCCTGAACAGAAATGATAGGACCCCTGAATGTTTTACAGTGAACATCAGGAAAAAAAATTAAGTTATCTAGGAATATGTTTCATGATATATCAGCCAAAGATTTACATAACCATTTCAAAATATACTAATAAAGATTTACAGCCTCTGGAATATGCACTAAACAAAGAGGTTCCAAAAGGTGAACACAAATGCTGAAAAATACTGTTCCTATACCAGGAGGTACTTATGATACTCACTGAGATACATAAGCTTAGTCGTACTGTAATATGACTTAATTTCAATAAACAGGTAACATCTAAAACCTTTAAAACCCTCCAAATTCTCATATTCCGCGAAGCCTGCATTATAAAGTAACAGATTCTTTACTGTGGACTTGCATTCTTTAGTGGCTTTCCAATGAACGTGGTCATAAAACAAAGCAGGCGGCAATCAGAGAAATGAGCTGGGATGCTTTGCACTGCTTTGCACTGCTTTGCACCCACAGTTTGCCTTGAATCACTGGAACGTTTAAAGAAATACCAATATCAAAAATATTCTAACAAGTATGTCTATTAGAAAAAGTTAGAGAAGAGCGATAATAGTTAAGTATCACATATAAGTGGTTTATCATTTCTGATATAAGCCAAAATAAGAGATCTGGAACCTGATCCATATAATTTTTCATTTGTCTGAATTGATATCTGTACTACTAAGTGCTTTAAAAAGATATTTGGTAGCATTCTAAGTACTTTACACCTAATGTTAAATCAGAAATTTACAGGCCAAGAACTAGAGAGTGTTAAAGTAAATAGTATCTATAGTCAAGAAAGCTGTGGTTACATTCCAGGAAACATTGCAGTGAAAGAAAAAACAAGATATAAAACTGCAGCAATAATTCATGAAGAGAAACAAGGCATTCACAAAGCATATACAGTAAACCCATTGCAACTCTTTCAGGCATTCGGTTCTTAACTATACAGACAGTAGTTATTTAGCAGCAATGATTACACAATAAATAATGCACTGTGTTTCTCAGTCCTGCATAAAAATTGCAGCTACTGTTACATTAACAGTTATAGCCTACTGGATCTAATGGAGAAGACCTTAAAATTGACTGTACAAAAATTGTCACATTGTGACAACAAATATATATATATATATATATATATATATATTTACATATATATTTTAAAAAAATAACCAGTAGGTCCAAAATAAAAAGACGGCACTGTGAGGAAGACAGTGTAGACAAACAGATTTCAAGTCCACCAAGGGAAGAATTGCCTTTAGACTAGAGTCCTTGATGGAAGTAAAACCAGCCTTGGTTTGAAATAGCACAGCCTGCCTCAGAAAAGCATGCTTTGTCTTCTGTTCTTCCCATGTCCTAGAACATAAAACATGTATTTTATTAAGAGATTCAGGTGATGTTTCAGTATACATACTGATACATATCATACAAACAGATTTAGAAAGGAACCAGCAATTTCTGTGAGCATTATATTTAAAGCAATCATCTCATGAGAAAGTGAATTTGGTCCAGGTTAAAAAGTGGGACACCATGAATATGGTGCCTTAGCCCTGCCTTAGTCATTAAAGTCAGCTGGGTGATCTTGGGCCAGTTGCTTTCTTTCTTAGCCTAACTCATTTCACTAGGAATGTTGTGGGGCAAATAGGTGGAGGAAAGTACATTGGATATGTCCACCAATCTGAGTTATTTGTAAAAATAATAAAGGCGGGATGCAAATGAGCAAATCTATGCTTAGTCACACATTGTGCTAAATTACAGTAATTTGGTTCTGGCTTAGCATGACATCTGAATTCAGCCAATGTGGTTTGGAAATTTACCATATATGGCTTAATAGTATTTGTGAATCATTATGGCTGAACAACCTGCATTTAAACAAATCAAAACTTAGTATAAGGAATGGCTCCAACCGTTCACAGAAAGTACTTGAATACATCAGTATATGATGCAACAGTGCCAAGCTACTTAATAGTGCTTTTTTTCCATGATCCACAAGATCATAAAGAAAAAAAATCCAGATTTTGCATACCGCTTTAAAGAAAACCTCATTTGAGGAATCCATGGAATTCTAACTATTTAATAGGTTTTAATTGTTCTACCTCATGCAATCCTGAGTAAGAAATGCAAATATTACTTTACATACCTGTCTCTGGATAAGTGGAATTTCGAAAGCCTGGATCTTTTTGGAGTTGAATTTCTTTCAAAGTGAATATTGATACACCTGAAACAATACATGTAGTGACTTTTTCCCCCAAATAAGTGTCTCACTTTCAAAAATATATTTAGAATCAGAAGAAAACTTTGTCAAACAATATTTATAGAATGCGCCAATCTGAAGAATCCTGAAGGATTTATAGGAACTGCAGCAAAGAAAAAAGAAAATAGTATTTTTCTTTCTTGCTTTTCATCTCTGCTTCCAATCACAGCTGGACAAAAGCAGGAAGAGCTAAAAGCCTGTCTAAATTTGATTTGAACCTGATATTGGGAATCTACAAAGGTCTTTCAGATGAAAGATACAAGGTTAATAACTGTTAGTTTAAACACAACCTAACTCAAGTGGATACTTTCAAGTCAATGTAATATTTAGAAAGGTTCTTAATTTTTTGAGCAAGTAGAGTAAACCTCATAATCAGATGCCCAGCTCATATCAAATGTAAACTTACTTTCTGGTAAAATATGTATTCTAGTTCCAAGACTTCTGAAATATGCATGTTGCATAGCCTCTTCTGCTGATATTCTTTTCTTTGATTCATACTGAAAAACAAAAGGATAGATACTATTTTAAAACACAATTGATGCAGGATAGGTTTTATTTACTTCAAATCCCAATGTTTGGTCTTTAGTACCTGTAGCTACAGAATAATTCAGGCAAAATGACTGGGATAAAATCTAGGGAACTGCTATCAGTAAAGGTAAAGGAAAGCCTCCAACTTTTCAGCCTGGGAAGCACATTTAAAATTTAATAAAGATGTACTGGACATTTTTTAGGGGTCAGAAGTAATAGTGGAAATAAAATTTTAGAGATGCAACATTACCACTTCCCATTCTTTTCAATGAAACTAAGCGTTTAAAGTGGTAAAAAGCTCAAGTGGGTCAGGAAGATAGTGGACACTAAGGGAAGTGGCAGTGGGCACTTCTTGGGAATATCAGAAATGAACAAAGTGAAACAAATGAATTAATGGACTGAGTCCATGGCCCATGGTACAAATACATTAAGACGCATTGTTAGATTTTCGGTTTAGTATATCTCACTCAAAGACCTATTATTTAACACTTTTGGCTTCGCACACTGGATGAGTACAGCCCAAAATAGCAAGGTTCCATATATAAATTCAGACAAAAACTGTAGTATGCTTTTTTGCCTTTATTTATATATGAGCATGTGCAAAATTATTTTTGCTGTTGACTTTCAAAATCTTTTAAGGAATTCATCATTTATGTACTTTTTCAGGGTTTTACTATATGAAATTATCAACTGAAGGAAGAAATATTTGATTGAAGGAAGAGATCTTTACAATAAACAAAAAAAGCTGCAAGAGCAACATCTAAATAATGCTCTTTTTTGAACCAGTTTTGTATTCTTATAATCTATCAAATAAAGAACTTGAAGAGTACACATTGAAACTACATGTGTAAAGAATACAAAAAACAACTTACTTGAAGAAATTTTACGATCAGTTCAATCCCTTCTGAATCCAGCCTAGAAATAAACCATATATTCACTCTTTACTCACACTTTCTAGATTGAATTATAATAATTTAAATAATGTGTGTGCTTTTGCATAAGAAACACTTCCAATTTCAAAATATCTTGAATGTAATTATGGATTCCACTTAACACTAATAAGGTGATATGTCTACTGTTATTACTAAATGTATTGTATTAATAATATTATTTCATTGTATTTAATATAAAAATAAAAAGCAATACTTTTGAATAAACTGAAGTATCATGGAACTGGCATTGAAAATATATAAGAATGTATTACACATGCTTACCACCAAAGAAAAGTAATTTATTTTGAAAATGCAAAAGTTTTAAATCACTAAATGAATGTAAGTCCACATGAACTACAGTGTTTCTCACAAAATAAGGCCGGGCCTTATTTTTTTTTGACCCCTGTAAAAACGGCTAGGCTGTCTTTTTGGGGGTGACTTAATTTCCTCCCACATCTAGAGCAGCCCATATGCACGTACCTCGCCATGAGGCTGCTTCTATCAGCCGACTAAAGCTCCCCGAAGGCAGAGTCCCTAGCTGCTTCAGGGTGTGGCGTGGCTGCCTGTGTCCTGCCTTTAGGGCAGCGAGGGAAGTGTGTGTGCATGCTCGCCCCGAGGCCACTTCTACTGGCCAATTGAAGTGGCTGGTGACTGCATTTGGGGAGCTTCCATTACCTGAAAAAGACTGCCTAAAGGTGAGGGGACATGGGCAGCCCCACCTCGCCCCGAAGTGGCTAGGGACTCTGCCTTCAAGGGAGCTTTCTTCTGCCGAAAGAAGCGGCCTCACGGTGAGGGGAATGTGTGTGTGTGCACGCTCGCCCCGAGGCTGCTTCTACCGGCCGATAGAAGTGGCTGATGACTGCACTTAGGGAGCTTCCATCGCCTGAAAGAGACTGCCTAAAGGCGAGGGGACATGGGCAGCCACGCCACGCCCTGAAGCAGCTGGGGACACTGCCTTCAGGGAGCTTGTATCAGCTATTGGGGTATTCTAGCCTAGGCTACCTGCAGGGCACTTCTAAAGGCAAGTTTTCTCCCCACCCCCCCACCCATTTCTCTTCACCTCGTGTAGTTCTAACGAACGATGTGAGAAATGGCAGGGAAACACATGATTTAAATAGGCCTAAATTTTGGGGGTGGGGCTTAATTTCACCTCATGACTAGAAATCATGCTGGGCCTTCCTATTGGTGGAGGCCGTATTGTTGGAGAAACACGGTAGAAAATAATTGCCTAATCGAATTCAAATAGTGTAAAGGAAAATGTGAAGCAAACAGATGCCTAAACAAAATTAATTAAACCCTGGAATATGGGTTTTCAAATAAATTACAGATTAACATTACTTGCTGAGAGTCACTGGCTTGAGATTTCTTTATTATACAGTGGCTGTCTTTAGCCTTTATTTGATCTTTATGATAAACTGAGTATCACAGAAGGGGACTTCCACTTATGCACGACCAACATCTTTAGCTTTTTTCTTTTGTGATTGCTAAATCTTCTCTGGAAGTTTTCCCTTCTCTTTTGAACAAAACTGAAGACTATTTCAAGGAAGGCAATACAATATGTTGGAGTGCCTAATTATTTAAAACTGGATTGCCACAACACATTTTTAATAAAACAAAACAAACTATTACAACATGCTATGCAACAAATTTATGTATAGTTATAGTTAAAATTTAGAACTTAAACAATGTAAGATTCCTGGAATCAATGTTCATTTTTGTAGTTGATGCCCTATTTATAAAAAACTATTAATTCATATGATTAGCAGCTATTAAAAAGGTAAATGTTCCCCTTGCACATATGTGTAGTTGTTTCCGGCTCTAGGGAGTGGTGCTCATCTCTGTTACCAAGCCGAAGAGCCAGCGCTGTCCAAAGACATCTCTACGGTCATGTGGCCGGCATGACTAAGTGCTGAAGGCGCACAGAACGCTGTTTCCTTTCCACCAAAGTGGTCCCTATTTTTCTACTTGCATTTTTACATGCTTTAGAACTCCTAGGTTGGCAGAAGCTGGGACAAGTAACGGGAGCCTACTCCGTTACGTGGTGCTAGAAGTTTTAACTGCCGAACTGCCGACCTTTCTGATCGACAAGCTCAGTGTCTTAGCCCCTGAGCCACTGCAATGGTAATATACAAATAGCAGCTATTATACACATTCAATTATTCTACTATTCTTTATGCAAAGGTACGAAAGCTCACTGGACAAATATCCACTAAAAATGAGAATAATCCATTTAGAATTAATCCCTCAACAAAAAAAAGTTCCTAGTGAAGGGTTTTTTTTTCCAGAGAAAGTACTTATGAGATACGTGCAATTTGAACTTTAAATACCTTGGAGCGTGGTTGATCAAAGGTTGTTGTTTGTATTTGGGAAAGTTGTAATTCCGAAACTCATCACTGGAAGTAATGCCTGGCCATGTTTCTTGTGAAGGAGTTCCTGAGTTGAAAGATTAAACAAATCAGCATAAAGGGTACGAATCCCATGTAGACATTAAAAGAAATAAAGTAAAAATTTAAATAAATAAAATGATTTAATAATAAATCTATCCCCTCTTTATAAACATATAAACATTGCAATTACACTGGAAGTCTGAAGTTTTGAGAAGTTCTCTTAATTAAGAGCAAAATAAACTCACAGCTTTAAGCTAAACATATTTACCTAGAAGTCTGAAAATTAAGTGCAATTCATCTTCAACTGTTGACCCAGGAAAGAGAGGTCTTCCTGATGCCATTTCAAAAAATATACATCCAACTCCCCTTTAAGAGAGAAAAAAACCTCAAATAAGTATTACAAAGGAGAGGAAAGCATTTAAATATATAATTTTAATAGCAGGTGAGATAACAGGTGAGATTATTAACCTAATAGTTATGGTAATGAGATCATGTAACTGCCAGTGAGTTAGTATCCCAATAGTACATTATTGCTTTTTCTTTGGTTGTGAAAAATAATGAACAAGATTTGTATTCACCTGAAATACATTTGTCCAGTCTATTGAGATTTTACATATGAAGATATTTAAAGTTCAGGGATTCAAATCAACTAAATTTTGAGATTTTACAAGTAAGCAATGTTTTCTTTGCTTGCTTCCTTCTTCTTTCCCCAAAGTTTCAAGTAGGACTAGAGAACCATCTCCAGTATTACTGCTTATTATTAACAAAGGTTTTAAAGTTAAAGGAAAAAATAGGCAGGTATGTTTAAATTGAATGAAAACAAGCAGATTAATATTTGAGACTCACCACATATCGATTTGTGTGGAATATTCAGAAGATCCAAGGAGAACATCTGGAGGCCTATACCACAATGTGACAACTTCATTTGAATATGTCTTCGTAGGAACAGATTTTGCTCTAGCCAGGCCTTCAAAAATAAAGTACAAAAGGAATTTCCTTAGCGCTATTCCATCTTTCTTCAATTTTATATTACATAATTCTTTTTCACAGAAGTTTCACGTGGTTCAAAAACTATAGCTAAGCATTTGTTTGCTGCTATAAAACAGGAGCATTTATTTTTGACAGACCAGTGTTTTCTACAGAATGGCCAACTGTATGCACTCTCAGCAACTTTGATTAGAAATAATATGTAAAATTAATGGTGTGCAAAAACATACCTGTTATATCCTTCTGGTCTCTTTTGTTTCTACTTTAGATGTACCACTCATGTTTAGAAAATCATGCATCCATGTTATGGAATTACTACTGCTAACAAATCATGCTGAGAAACACTTTTGTCATTTGTGTTGATGCTTCTGCTAAACCTCCTCACCTATCCTAACAGCAGTCTTCAGATAACTATGGCCTTTCAACTATCCCTTTCCCCTGCAGCCTGGTAATTCGGGTAGAGATTAAGATCTTCCTGTACTGCCAGAAAGTTTGCATTCCTTTTTATGCATCCAGAAAGGACAGTCTTTTATTAGTGACCAAAAAAAATACATCAAAATAAAGCAAAGGAGAATAGTAATAATAATAATACTTTATTTGTGGTCACAGACCAAAACACAAGCACAACAAAAGAAGAACATGGGAAAAAAAATCATGAATAATTGGTCACCAAAAACTTGACTAAGGGGAATTACAGCCTTCTCTTCTGATAGTTACAGCTCTTAAAAAAAAATTGGAAACCAAAGAAGTGATATATGAGGAGCCATCCCCCAGACTGTATAAGAACAAATTACTAACATTGGGTCTAGAAGGGACTGTTTCAAGGAAAGAGAGTAATTTATATCTGCCTGCATTATACATAGAGCAATATAAAAGGACATGCTCCAGTTTCAAACTCAGTTCTGTCACAGGGGCATAGCCGCTCATTAATTGGGAGCCTCTTAAATCGCCCATCCAGTAGTGATTTTGCTGAGGGCAAAACATTAAAGCGAGCTAGGGAGAAAACTCTTCTATACTTGGAAATGATTGGAGTGTAAAAATCAGAAGCCATCCTCAGTCCGTAATTATTAAATTGGCTGAAGATCAGAGGGGAGCAAGTTTTGTTAGCTCTGGCTCGTAGATATTGCAAGTCAAAGTCCACAAGCCATTGGACTACCCTGAGTTGGGTGAAAGGAGAAGAGGAAAAGAAGACATGAAGGA
The DNA here is from genome assembly GCA_004320025.1 of Laticauda laticaudata. NCBI lineage: Eukaryota > Metazoa > Chordata > Lepidosauria > Squamata > Elapidae > Laticauda > Laticauda laticaudata. The sequence goes on along the minus strand of BHFT01025473.1, from coordinate 200,360 downwards.
AAGAGAAAGATGAAAACAACAAAAAAATAATAATTTTAGTTCCACATGTTTAGCCATACCTAATTTCTGAAAGTGGTCCTCAGGAGAAATAAACAAAATATTCCTTGAGATGAAAACATTATCCATCCTGGCACATATTTGCAGTCACAGTGCAGTGCACTACACAGTGCAGTGGCCCTTAAATCAATTGAGCAAAACTCAGCAAATGTGAATTGTGGCTATCTCGGTATGCAAATATGTATGTAGGTATCTGTGTACAAACACACACAGACTCATATTCCTAGAACTAATGTAGGCATGAAAGGTGTTCATAGAAGTAAAACAAAGCAAATATTTTTACTAACCAAAGTCTGCTAGCTTTAATTCTCCTCTTTCATTAATTAGTAGATTTTGTGGTTTTAGGTCCCGGTGTAATACTTTTCTTCTGTGACAATAGGCCAAACCACGCAGAATCTGGTATAAAAATAACTGATAGGGGAGAGGGGATTAATAAAAGTTTCAGGAGCAATTACCAAACTTACATTAATTGAACCTCAAAGCTGCCAAGCTAATACAACAATATGTTTATCAATACATAGAAAAGAAAAAACGTTTGAAACTACAAGCTGTTTTCATATGCAGGTTGTAATTAGTCAATTTATCTTTGTTACAGAATATAATAATTTTAAATTTTATTTATTTAGCTTGGAATGCAAAACTCTCTGTGTCTGATTATCTTCCCCTTCTTACCCTGCAGACATCTGTTTAAAATGCAATAAAAGCCAAACCAAAGGTTAATAAGCCTGCTGAATGATATAACAACCATTTCTAATAATGCGTTTCCATCTATGTTTAATCACATTTGTCATATTTTCATAGCCATGGAAAGTTTACTTTGATGCAACTGTATTCTCTTCTCTGTTTTTGTTATGCTTCTGCACTGTTTTTTTCTGCATTTTTAAAATACCTGGCTAATACCTACAGTAACAACCAGATACTCAAAGACACTTCTTTTTCATACAGTACAGTGATTTTCTCATAAAAGCAACAAGCTCTGGCTTATTCATACTTGTTACATAAGACATGCACACATACAATACCTTAGCATTCTGCTATATATTTTAGTGCTCAGACATAGTTTGCGAAGTGGTTTTAGAACAAAAAGCTTCTTCCTGGGATTTGCAAACCAATCGTAAAGAGGTGTGAAAACCATTATGTTCTCAGTGCTTTTCATGGACCTTTATTATTGTGTCATATTAGGCCACCCACCTTTCTCCTGATTCTTAGCAACCTGGAATAAAATCCTAAAATCCTGCATAGATTTTTCCCCCTCATTTTTTTTGAATCAGTGCATTCATGTCTCCAATTCTAATATTTGCAGACATACTGCATCAAAAATGGGCAAATTAAAAATAAAACAAACCCTGCTCTGAAGTGCTAATTGCTCGTAACATATTAATTATTTGCACAGTGACTGGAATTATATATTTTATTTGCCTTGTTTTATTCTTGTCTTTGATCCAAGATGCAGAGAAAGGTGCATTTCCTCCTATTTATTGGCTTCCCATTTGTGTTGAAGGTGAATTATAGCAAGAAATACAGGAGTGATTCACCCAGGGGTACATTAAGAAATCGCCATACTGATCATGGGTTTGAATAATTTTTCATGCATAAACTCAAGTTTTCTACTGTCAGGTAATAATTGTCCTGCTAGATTATATATGGGAAACTGTGACTGAAATATCTCCACTCTCACAGAACCCAACGAGTTTTGGCTTTTATTCCACATCCAATATATTACTGGTTACATGAGCACTCAGTGCCATTCAAGAGGAGATTTATGTGGTTATGTACTAACTGCAAACTCACACTACTTCCAGGAGAGTTCACTTATGTGAATAAGTACTATGAAAAAGCAGAATATTACTATCCCATTTTCCTATAACCATTTTCTAGCAAGCCAGGGAACTCAATGATAAGAATACTAGATTTTCCTATTCTAAACACAGAAATCTAAATGCAGCCTGTTTCTCCACTCAGCCAACACTGTCTACTCTGATAGTTCTCCAGAACTTCGGGCAGAGCGAAGTCTTTTTCATCATCTTTTTCCTTTTTCATAACTGAAAATACCATCTAAGTACCTGACACACTGAACAGAAGAAAGGAACCAACTGAGAGCACTGAAGAGGTTTTTCAAAGCTTGCCAATTTATCCATAATGACCAAGGCATCCAAAAGATGGAGTTATACACCTATGAGTTGCATTTGTCACAGAACAGTTTTTTTTTCCAGACAGCTATTTATCTTTCAATATATATAGTTATAAAACTTTAGCTATCCTGTCACATTACTCTTGAAATTTACTCTAGAAATGGTCTTTCATTCTCTTTTCATAAAGGATTTTTAAAAGATGTTTGTTGCCTTTTCCATGTCTGGATAAACCTACCCATATCAGTAAGCTAATGATTTACATTTGGAATCTATTAATATTTCTATCAGATATAAATCAACAGAAATTCAAAGAAAAGTTGCCATATTTTCTCTACCCCAACCCTGCCCCCATCCACATTCAAAAAAGCCGTAGAGGGTTAAAGTTGGAGATAAGAACAGTTGGATGGTTGTATAATCCAAATCTCACGATGTTCTAGGACATTATGCTGTCAAAAACATTTATTCTGTCAGCTGTTGTTTATTGAGCACACTACTCTTACTTGAAAGAAAGTGTTAACAATATAAAAATGTCTATTGGAAGGCAAGAATCAATTTATGAAGTCAAATTCCTTACATATTTGTTGCAATGAGTCAGGTTCTCATAGTCAATATTTAAATACATTTTAATGAAATTAAATTCATTTTTTAAAGAGAAAAAATATTTAGAAAAATATATGAACATGGATAGCATTTGTATTCAGGAAAAGTTCAAATTGAAAATTAGAGATCAGAACTCACCTTTACATTATGCACACTCATAATGTTCCCACAGTCATCCATATATTGCTTTAGGTCTTTGTCCTGTCAAAATAAAAATAATTCGCATTAAAGATAAGACATTTTATTAATTGTTAATTATTTACTTTTGTGTATATCCTATCTCTAATTGAGGACAAATGGAGATAACATATGTTAAACATATGTTAAAAGCTAGTCTTAAGGTGTTTATTTCTTTAAAATTCTAAATTAGCTTGTTTAAAAGGGTCACCAAAGTAGTTACAATGCTCGTCAAGATTAAAAAATTAGTACAGCAACTTTTGATTAATTCATTGTTTCATTAGATGACTAACTAACAAAAATGTTTCAGATGACAGATCTATTTCTAATTTTAATCCGTATTTGAGAAAAAAAGGTTTTTGCGTTAAACAGAATTCAAAAAACATCTCCATGTACGTTTATGGTCTGAACATTTTGCTCACATTGAACATAATTAAGTGGTTTTAAAAAATAAATAAATAAGGAGACCAAAAGAAGTGCTGCATGTCTTATACCAGTCAGCTAGTGAAAAACATTTTTCCAGGTACCACTGTGAGTTCCTAGAAAACAATTAAAATTATGGCATCCAAAAGACTACAAAAATTACCCTTCTTCTTTGCTTCTTACCATATGTCTATCTCTATAGTTTTCGATGAATAAACTAAACACTTGAGAAAATTTAGAAAAAACTTACCAGATATTCAAATACAAGAGTTAATGATTTGTCTGTATGGACAATATCATGTAACGTAACAATATTTGCATGTTTTAGATCTTTTAGCAATGACACTGAAAAAAAGAACAAAATAAACTGTCAAATACAGAAATTAGTGAACTAAACTATACTTTTACAGGTAATACTCAACTTACGATCACAACTGAACTCAACATTTCCATTGCTAAACATGACAATTGTTAAATGAGTTTTGCCCCATTTTACAACCTTTCTTGCCAGTTGTTTAGTGAATCACTGCCTTTAATAACATGAATCTGGCTTCCTCATTTACTTGACTTGTCAGTGATCACATGATCCTGGGACACACAATCGTCATAAATACATGTCAGTTACTGTGTGTCTGAACTTTGATCATGAGACCACGGGAATGTTGCAATGGCTGTAACTTTGAAAAGAAATAGTCTTCAGTCACTTTTTTTCAGTGCCATTGTAACTTTGAAATGGTCACTAAATGAATGGCGATAAGTCGAGAACAACCTGTACTATTGGGTGGCAAATGTGTAGTACTCATTTAATTATTTTGATAAGTCTTCAAAAGTAATTAGGAAGGAGTACTTCAGATTTCAGGTGAGCGCAGCAGCTTTATGCTATTCATTAAAACAGTGCTTTGTACACCTTAGAAAATATGCTGTTGCTTTAAAAATCACTTTAGCTAATCATTGTTAAAGGAAAAATATTTTTTTCAGGCTTGGGTGAAATCTGAAAAAGGATGTGGCAGCTTTAATTAATAGCAGAGAGATACTCTTCTTATGCTTGGTCTAAAGCATAGTTTTCAAACAGTTTTATACACCCAGCTTTGTAATTTGGTTTAGGAACTTCACATCCAGGAAAAAATAATTCAACTGAAATCAACTACAGCTGCAATTAGCCTAAATTGATATTTTCAGTGCAATTACACAGAATTTGTATTCTTTTATGTTCAGAACAGATCTATGAGAAGTCTGATCGTCGTCAAAATAGCTTAGATTCAGTTACATAACCTGAGTTGATCAAAATCATACATAAAAAGCAGCAACAGTTATCTTGATGATGAAAAGAAGGAGAAATGAAATGAGGTCTGTGCTGACTCTAAGAGCCTGAAATCAGTGGCATCTGCAGACTTTCACTGTTTTTGTCAGCTCCATCCCTTTTGTAACATATATAGCAGGGGTGTCAAATTGGTAGCCCATGGGCCGGATATGTCACACCCAGGCCACAGCAACCCTGGCTCCACAGAGGCAAAAAACATTACAGTATGTCATGTGATGCGAACGAGTTTGACACCAAAAGAGTTGAATAAGAACGTAGTTTTCTGCTGTTTGTGTTAAATTTGATTAGAGACACTCCATTCTGTTACTTTAAACAGTACATTTCAATACATTCTTTTTTGTTGGTTTGTTTGTTTAATTCTAAAGCATTTTGCTTTGGTCATATGTTGGAGAAATAAATTTATTTCAAATTGGCAAAAATAATCGGTGCTTCATTTTCTGATACTAGGCCACAAACAATAGCAAAAATTCCCAGTCTAAGCATTGAATATGTTAATTGCCCCATTTCCTGGATATATTGCTAACTGGCCAAAGATCTTGCTTTTGTTAATGTTGAATTGGATGCTCTTAAGTTTTTCAAAATTAGTTTTACTATTTTTAAATGTGTTTAAATTTTTTAACCATAATATATTTTCTGAATTATAAGTTGCCTAGAGTCATTGCCTGAAATGAGTGGCCTAGAAATGGAAGGAAGGAAGGCGGGGGAAGTTATAAGCAACAGGCCTTCAGTTTATGTTTCCCCTATCCCCAAATTTGTTTCATTCTATGGAGAAATAAAAAATGCATAAGTGACTTTCTACTCTGGTGTTTCTGAACTAGAAACCAAGCATACCAGGCCTACCTGTTTAGAAACAATAATGTAATTGTAATTTCTGATCATGTTTTCATCCAAATTAAAAAGTGTTACTTACCTTCTCTAATAGCTGTGCATGGTGCACCCTCTTCATGCTCTAATCTGATTTCTTTTAAAGCTACTAGATTTTCAGTCAGCTTACTTCTTCCTTTATATACTGTTGCATATGTACCCTGAATTAGCAAATAAATGTATATGAAATTTGATTTACAAATTCTGCATTAAAGAGGAAAAATGATTAGAACTTTATTAGCCCAGAATCAGATATATATTAATTAAAATATTTTCACTGACAGAACTCAATTTTAAGCATGGTGTTATTGAACGCATTACCATTTATGCCTGATTCATAACACTCTCAATAGCTTCACCAGTCCAAACAATTTAGAGCGTACTCTAAGTTAGGAAACAATGTCTACCTATTTTGCATTATTAATCCATCCAGTTTAGTACTTTGTACAAAGTATGTGCAAACTCTGCAATTCTTGGAAGGAAATGTTGTGGATAACTCTGGAACATTCTGCTTCTCCTTTGGATCATGCCAATCTATCCATTCCAAGGGTGTTTCAGCAGATTCCCAGAAGTTAATTAATAATCTGGAACCTGTTTATATTGCACTGGACATGATAGTTCAGACACGATTGCTTTAGAACTGGCTGAAGGATTATATTTTGGAAAACAATTGGCTTACCCATGGAACAGAGGGAATGGTATTACCCTAGAAGAGTAACTGAACCTAATGTTTACAGAACAATAACTTTTGCACATCCCTACAAAGTACTTAAACAGGAACAACCCTCTCACTTTAAAGATAAATTATGTGGGAGAAAAATTGTCTTCCTATCAGTTGAATATTATATCTGTGTATACTTAATCATATACTGATGATAGTGTTAGCTATCATGCACTGATGTTACCTAGTTGGGTAATGAAACTTCTGCAAGCAAACAACAGCTTATGACATTTGTGGAAGCTACCTAACAGCAAAAAACGAAAATTTTGTATTGATTTATTTTTGAAACAAATTCAAATTCACTTGGGGCAGAACAATAGCGATGCAATATAAAGGTATGGAAAAGAATGTATTCATCAATAAAGGAGAATATTTGTAGCTCAGGGTTGAAATGAGGAATCCTGATGCTCTCTGAGCTTGCTTGTTTTCCTGCAGATGTTTCATTATGCAAAGTAGGTAACATCAGTGCTAGTAAAGAGTGCGGTTTGCTGTCAGTTTATATTCTGGTGGCTTGCCTGTCAGTGTTGGTGGGGGTGGTCTTGGAGATTCTTTGGTTGGGCTATTTACTGTTGACTCTTTGGCAGTTTCTTGACTGTGGTATTGTGGTATGGTTTACAATCTTAAACAGGAGCCATTTACTACCGTGTTTCTCATATAATAAGGCTGGGTCTTATTTTTTTTTGAACCCCCCCAAAAATGGCTAGGCCGTCTTTTCGAGGATGACTTAATTTCCCACCTTGCATCTTCAGGTGGGCAGGCGGTGATGGCTTGGATGTTGACCTCGGTGTTGGTGGGGCACTTCGTATCGGGGTCAACACAGGCAGCACCATATCTGGGTGTGCAACAAAGGTACTTCCTAACGGCAAGCCACCCCACCATTCCCCCCCATTTCACATGTTTTAATATAGGCCTTAATTTGGGAGGAGGGGCTTAATTTCATTTCATGCCTATAAAACATGCTGGGACTTCCTGTTGAGGGAGGTCGTATTGTTGGAGAAACAGGGTACATACAATGTAAGAACTGCAACAACCATTATGTAGGACAAACAGGCAGAAGACTGACAGAACATATCAATGAACACCAACTAGCAGTCAGAAGACATAATGAAAATTCTTTAATTTCACAACATATAATGACAACAGACCATCAATCAGGTAAACAATACCTCATAATGAAACATCTGCAAGAAAACAAGAGAGCTCAGAGAGCACCAAGGACTCCTCAAATGTATTTATACAGTATATCTATAACAAATACTTCATAATATGTTTATCACAAGTACTTTTGTTAAATGAAATCAACTGTTCCACAATTATCATGCAGAAAGCCAAATATTATCACTAAGGAATGTATATTCTTTGATTTCCAGTGTGCTCTATCGCTTATTTTGAGCTTGGACAAGTCATTTAGGTCATTGCCCTTTATTGTCATTTAAAACATAATTTATACTAATTTTATGTGATAGCTTAAAAAAGCAGACATACCTCACCAAGCTTTTCCAATTTAACATACGTTTCCATTTTTCCAAATCCGATTTCAGACTGTAATAAAAACAAGGAATAAATACAATTAATTCATACAAAGATCAGTTTGTCTTCTTGAAGAATGTGTAACATTACATTATATTCATAAGCACACCTCAGTGTCTCTGAGCCATACTCATAATATTTGAATAGATAAGAGAGCTAAAAAACCCACTTACATACATAAACTTTGCACTTTGCACTAAATCTTTAGTAGTATTGTTTCCTTTGTCCACGTCAGTCTATTCACCAGAACTTCATAATAGAATAATGTGTGATGTCTTAAAATGTTATTACTATCTCTATCAGGGCATATCATTGTTTACATATGATTAAGAAACTATTACTCTGCAAAACATAGAGGAGGCATAGAAAGTGTATTAAAAATAATAGTCTTTTCATTTTCAAAAACTGAGTATGCTTCAGTCTGATCATTTATAGAAGGCCTGTTGAGAATGGACTAGAAGACACAACACTCTTCCCATGGAGGTCCATTCAGCTCAATCTCTTTTGCATTCTATAAACAATTAAACTTAACAAACAGCCCTAGTTGAAAGAGTAACTATCAGAGGAATTTTGGATATATTTTAGTTTATACTGGCTTTTATTACTCATTTACTTTTTTGTTTACACTTTTCTATTTACTACTTATATGCCAGCAATATAAATACTGTCAAATAAAATTTAAATTAATGAACAAATTAAATCTTTGAAAAGTCATTGTACATATCTCTTATTGTGTTCCATACCAATTAGATATGATAATTAAGTGCTGTTCACTGGACAATAGTGAACAAATATTGCCAGTTGGTGAGCACATTTAGAATTCTGAAAATTTGACATGGTAATATTCCCCAAATGGCTAACTCAGGGAGCTGCCTATTTGCAATATGATTCACAGGAGAAACTTGCTAAATGATAACATCTCCGTTTATCAGAACAGAAATGAATGAGCTTGTTTCAGGTATCCTTTCAAGTGACTTGGGATGCTGTTCACCACTGTTATTCTACTTTCTGGGCATAGGTAATTTCTATAGAAAAGCTTTTGATTTTTTTTGTTAACCCAGAATGTCTCTGAGATTTACTTTGGAGCAAGAGGCATTCTTGGTAGAAGCATTTGTGCTTAAATGTATGTATTGTAGCAGCATGTCAGTTCCCCATTGTTGTTGCGGTAATTTTTAAGATTACAAATCTTTCAGAAAAATTGAAATTAGACTGTATAAGGAGTCTAATCAGACAAAGGAGGCTGTTCAGAACACACCCACAGGGCATGTGCTCCTGACCTTTTATTAGGAAATAAGTTGCATTGAACCCATTGGGACTTATTCCAAAGTTTAAAGAGATACTGCAGATGTTAAAAGTGATAGCCAGCATCTTGAACTGCACCTGGAAAGCAACTGGAATCCAGTGCATCAGTGGCGTTAATCAGGTTAACCATGAAGCACTCAAAACTGCATTCTAAACCAACAGAAAGTTTTCTATGGATTTAAAAGACAATCCTCTAGAGGCAGAGAATGGATTGCGGTCGTTGAATGAAGCAGTCACATGGTGTTTCACTTAACTACGCTTTGTTTAACAACCATGCTTCTGTGCCAATCGTGGTCATACAATCTATCAAATTTCTTCTGCTGGGCTGAAGAAACATATATTCAGTAAAGGAAGGCTTTGTGCAGCACTCCAGATTTGAAAAAGAACAGATTTTTACTTGAAAAACAGTTATATATCAGAGTTTGTCTTCAAGGAGTTAAGGAACTCCTTGGTGTGGACAGTGTCATGAATGGCTCTGATGAGGAGGAGACTGACAATGAGGAACCAGAATCAGGTCCAGAAAGACTGACAGATAATAAGCAACCAGCTCCAGCACCAACACACAAGAAGGCTCTCTCTGTGCAAGCAGAGGAGGCTGGACAGGCAAGTAATTGGCAGATGCAGCTACTATCGGTCTCTGAAGATGACAGTGCAAAATTGCCACTCCCTTCCATAGCATGAGCCCAGCGGGCTGCAAAAAGTAGCACAAAAGTAAGACTGCTCAAGTGGAAGGAATCCCACGAAAGAGACTACACCAGGGCTTTTTCTATTAAAGCAGAACAGCTAACACAAGCTCTCCATTGAGGACAACTGCCTGTTCATGCTCACTCGATATGCCTTGACTCGTGAACCCTGCAACTCTGATTTTGCACTCAGATTGACGGACAATTCCACTACAAGTTCTGACCTTTGGACTCCACCTGACTACTCTCCTATGTGTCACTTTGAATTCGAACTCTGGTTCAGCCAAACCTGCTGAAGTCTGGGAAGTACCTTTTTTCTATAATGCAAGTGGGTGTGTTTGCAAGTTTCATTTAGTAAACAGAGATTAAAAAAAACAAACACATCTTTTTGTGTAGTTATGTGCATGTTTGACTTGGGAGAGAGGCCACTGAGACTGCCCTCCACAAGTGTGGTCTGATCCTTGGAAAAGATATGTATTTCAAGGTATCCTTTTCCCTTTGAAACTGAATAAGCCTTTAATTAGATAAATTAATAATAGCTCTTTAGAACAAAGCCCTGGTCATGGGTAAATCTTTGGAAGGCCCAAGGGATCAGGTTGAATATCTTATAATCAGTAAGTATCTAAAAGTGAAAACATGATGAAACAATACTAAATAATGTTTTAAACTAATTTGTTTGCATAATTCATAATGAATTGGAGAATTTTAAAATCTATAAAAAACTTTTTTTCTAATTATTTAAATAGAGATTATTTACTTTACTCATGATCCTAAACCCTATAGATAGTCCATGGGTTATGAATACTCATTCAGAATATGATGTTGTGATGGAACTGAACAAGCGTTCTGAACAGTATTCAGAGTTCCAGCTGTCACAGCATCTCTGGAACATATGATTGATCCAGGGAAGAATCCGAGCATTTGGTGCCTGGCTCATGATTACAATACCGCAGCAAGACAAGGTCATGTGATTGTGATTTCTGATATTCACTGCCAGCTTTCCATAAGCAAAATTAATGGAGAGGCCAGCAGGTAGTTGGAAGTTACTGTTGCTGCTTTTTTGTCCACCCACTCTCTGTAACACTTGAATGTGGTTCCTCTCACTCCCTTTGTAGCATCTGTGCTCCTTAGCACTGCTCATGGTTCCCTGCGGCACCTGTATTCCAGAACACTGCACAATCCTCATGTGCCTGTTGCTCTCACTGCCGGCCTGCTTGCCTGGGGCTTCTGTCTCTTAATGAACCGCAAAGTCGTGGGTTATGATGACAACCAGAACTGCAGGGTTGCCATTTCTGGAGCCATGGTAGCACAGTAACAAAAAGTAACTCTGCCCACAGCCAGACATTCTGGCTCAAGGTTGCCTTCCATCCTTCCGAGGTTGGTAAAATAAGCACCCAGATTATTGAGGGCAATGTGCTGACTTTTGTAAACCACTTAAAGAGTACTATAAAGCACTATGGAGTGGTATGTAATTGTAAGTGTTGTTAATGTTGCTAAGCAATGTGGTCACCTGATATCGTGCTTTATGACCACATCTCCACAACAAAAACTGTGGTCCCAATTGCTGTTTAATGCCTGTATTTTATAAACTTGGTTTATAATCCACTGTCTTGTTATTATACTTGACCAATATGAGATCCCATCCTCGCATTTGTCTTCTCCCAACCTCGCATTTGTTTTTAAACCAAATTTCGTAAGTATAATGGAGAAATCAGTTGAGTTCACACTTTATAATAAGCAAACATTTATGTTTGTTGCCTAGTTGATAGAGGATCCTAATGACTATAGTTTATAAATCATCAATTAAAGCTTAGTATTAGGAGTGAATCTAGACCTTGAGCCTTATTTAAGAAAATATTAATATGTCATTTAATTAAATGAATTATGTCACAGTTCAGCTACAAGTGCTCTGAGACACCTATCTTTTTGCTGTAACATATCTAAACTTCTGTTCTGTAATGAAAGTATGAAGGATATTGTAAAGTTATCTATTTCAGGTAAACAAGCTTACCAATGATGCTCTACGAGATCGTCGACTCATTGGTTGATCAAATGGTGGACTATTTATTTGCAACTTTTCAAGATATCCATCAGGTATCCTAATGTCCGCAGGTAGTGACAAACGTTTATTCAAGTCCTGGAGAAGTAAACCAACACTAGTAAGAGGGCATACATATTTTCAAAAATTGTTTCCATAGAAAAATAAAAATGTCAGTAAGTACTCAGTAATGTAGGCATAGTCTGTTACTGGTTAAGAACACAGAAATGAAGCAAACAGGGTGTTTCTATGGAAAAACATAATTGCAATGCTTCATCTGAAGTTCAAATCTTTACTTCTCAAAATAGCAAAAGAGAATTTTACTTTCTTTAATGGAAATAAAGGCTTTCTTTAACCTTGCCAATATCTGATTTACAAATTCTTTCTATGTGCTGCTATTTAATGGTTGATCAGATTTTTGCAGACTAAATCTGGCAATGCTATCTTAATATCCTTCATATGTAGTCCAGAGTTCTTCATAAAAATTTAAAAATTTGAACCCGGGTTATGCAGATGTTATTTCTTGATGGCATAAAGGTATCATTGCAGGATATCCCTGGTCCAATGCCTTTTATATTTGACTGATGGTAAGTATTCAAGTGGTGCTTCAATTATTTTGGGATTGTACCCAAGATATTCTATTACTATTGGCACTATCTGCTTTCTTTTGCCACTATCCTTCTAGCATCATCTGGCATACAACTTCAATGAACCAGATTTTCTTCTTTTTAATAATTGTTATATGAGGTCTGTTGTGAACAACATGCCTGTATGTTTGGATCTTAAAGTCCCATAAGACCTTAATCTGCTCATTTTCCAATATACTTCAACTTGAGAGTCCCAGTAGTTTAGTGGTTGAATTCAAATACAACCCTCTGGCAAAATTTCCAGCGAATATTTCTGGCAATTCGATCATAATGCTGCTTCAATTTGTGAAATTTTGCTGCAGCCACTGATCAAGTAGTCAATGGTTTCATTCTTTTTATTACAAAGGACATATTTGCTGTTGTTTGTCACATGTTGAGTTTTTGCCTTCATGGAATTAGTTGGCCATGCTTGCTTTTCGAGCTACTAAAATAAAGTCTTCCGTTTTTTCTTTTAACATTCCTGATCTTAACCAAATCCATTTGTGATTTTATTAACTTTTCCTTCCATATCCTTCAAGTACCTTTTATTTGTAACCTTCAAAACCACATCTTTTATAAAATTTTATATAACTGTCAAATCTCATAACTTCACTAAATTGAAAGTTAGTAGAGAAGGGCTAGGTCACTGAACAATGGTACCCAAGACCTGAAAATACCTTGGCAATTGGTTTATATTTATGACAGCTGCAGTGTTCAGGGGTCATGTGAACAGTTTTTGCAACTTTCTGACAAGCAAAGTCAATGGAAAAGCCAGATTCACTTAACAACCATGTTACTAACTTAACTGCAGTGATTTACTTAACAACTGTGGCAAGAAAGGTCGTAAAGTGGGGCAAAATTTACTTAACCAATGTCTCACTTAACAATATAAATTTTGGGCTCAATTGTGTATGTCAAGGACTACATGTAAATGTACCTTGAGTCAGAGGTTCCCAAGACTTGACCAATACAATGCACTTTACTTTTTTGCATAAACACATGGTAAATAAATAACAAAGTCTGTTCTCTATATAATCTAGTGAAACAACTGCTCTAGTGAAAATTGATTTCCAAGTGTTCTGTGCTATACTTTAAACCTATGCTGAATTTTTTTTTTTAATCAAACCAAACACAAATGCTCAGGTTATATGCTATTTAACAGGAGTCTCCAACCTCTGGGCCATGGCCCACTACATATTAAGAATCGGATCGCGTGAGCAGTGGATGGTACGCATGCATGAGCTTGACTTGCACAAGTGACAGGCCAGCCTGTGTCCACACATTGGTCACACAAATTGAGATGGATGGATGTGAGTGCTGGCCCAGTTCCCCTCTTCCCCCTCCCGTCAGGCCAAATTGCAAAGATTGGGGACCACTGTGCTGTAAGACAAAGTTAAGATTCCTACTTTTCCTTGATTGAAGGAATCATAGGACTCTCGCCAGTGAGATTTTTAAAGTTATGTTATTGTTTAATTCACAATAGACAATTTTACGAGATAAAAATATTTACATTAATAGTAAAAAGTTAATTGTGTTCAAATAAAATGGTGCTCAAATAAAAATAATTCTAAATGTAAAAACTGTTAAGTTCTAAAAGTAAATATAAGTCAGTTTTGAAATATGAATCATGGTAAATCATTTCCTTTTTATTATATCACTATGATCAAGGCATGACAGGAACACACTCAGCTAATGGAAATGAATAATACTTTCCTTGCACAAAGTCAGTTATTCTACTGCAAAGAATGACATTAGGTAATTACTACCACCACATTTTAATCATCCTGTGTTGTTCAATGTCTTTATGAAATATAGGTAAATAAATGAGTTGGGGAAGAGTCTTGCATTGCAAAAACAGCTATCTCACACAATTTACATGACAATAGTTTCCTGTCTTTCTGGTCTTTCAAATTTTCAGTACCTTTCAAAGATGTGCTTTTCTGTATTGTATTGATCATAAATTAATCATCTTGACAAAACTGTTTATGCCTGTGATGCAGGCACTAGTACTAAGGAAGATGGAACACCCAATAATATTTGTAGGCCTCATTGCTACTTCATGATACTAAGGTTTTAGCATGACACTTGCCTGTATTTTTAATTCCGAAAGACGATGCAGTGGATTGTTTTTTCCACAGAAAATACACTACATTTTTATGAAGAATTATATATTGGGCCAATGCTTTATGGATAAGAATCTCTGGACTGGGATACTAACACAAATCACTAGAAAATAACTTTTACAATGGATCTAGCAGCGGCAGAAGGGGGAGGAAAGGGGGAGAAATCTCTGTGGCGTGAAGCTCTCAAATAAATGTACTCAACTTCTTCACATTTCTATGTGACATGGTAGAGTTTAGTGCTATCATCACAAAGTCTTTGCTTGTCAGAAACTGTTTTGCTCCTTTGAATTTCACATGGCTTTCTAAGTCTCCCTTCCTAGGAATCTGCTGCACGACTTGAGGTTTCCTCATACAAGCCCTCATTGCTTAAATCATGCCATTTACATCTATGGTCATATCATATATCCTTTTCCAGGGAGTGCACTTTACACACATTTAAGATTTCAATGCATCTAAAACAGAACACAACTCAAACAGGGCAGGGAGCATGAACAGACTGATTTTAAAACAGAAATGTGTTACCACAAAAATGGGGAGGAATCACTGTTCCACAGATAAAGAACATAAAAACATTATATTTTGCATTTTGAAATATTAGAGACTCATAATGTAGATTCTAGCATAGTTTTGGTGTGGCAATTAAAAATAAAAACTTCCCTATTTTAATCAACTAGCCAGTTTAATTAACTGGCCAATGTTTTTAAATTGTTAACTGGATATATCAGAAAAAAATGTCATGTTTGAAATAAATTATCTGCTATCAGATAATAATAAATTATCTGCATACTATCAGCAAACTGAAACAAAGATCTTAACAATTGGAGAATCCAAGTTTATAAAACATATAAGAGATAAATTCTGATAATTAAGGACAGGACAACTTTCATATCCAAAATGTGATTTTAAAAGTGAATAAATAGAACCTTAACCCGATTCTATTGACAACAGAATTAAGATTTAAAAGCATTTCTAATTCAGAATCATAATGAAGAAATATAAGTTATCATCTTTGATTTTTCTAAATTATCTTTATTTTCACTGCTTCATTTTCAGATTCCCACTGTAGAAACAAGCAGTTCTGCTCCTAAAGTATTTTTATTATTTCACCTCAAATTTTGTCAGACCCTATTGTGTCTGATTGAATCTTTCAGTCCACGAACAATTGTGACAGGCATCTTTATTAGCTTTAAACCCCAAAGAATTTTAAATGAATGAATGAAAACTACATGTTATAGCACATGTGTAATTTTTTCAAATGTGCATACTGCTGTATTATAGTGTCATCAGATTTTATATAGGAAAGCAGACACCTCATGACATATTTTGGCCTTTTAAAAAATATTTGTAATTGCTTTAAAAAGTAACTGAGGTCAGCGGTTACCATCTTGGTGTTCTATGGCTGTTCTAATACCAGCAAATAATGCATTGCTGATCCATGAATTATTAAGAATATTATGATTTCACTATTGTATATGTTAAATGGTGTAAAAGACTTTCAGTTTAGATCTTTAACTTGAAACAGAATGAATGCCAATATTTCCCTCCCTCCTTCTTCTGTTCTCTCAGATTTTACTAGCTTGCCAAGGCTTTGATTATATTGTTGGTACATAAGCTAAAACTATAGCAATACAAAATATTTATCACTCAGCTCAATATGGAAAATATGTTAATTAATCATGTTAAACATATTGGTTTAGTTACTGTTTTAACCAAATCATAGTTAAGCTTTTGAGTCAACTCTCAGAAAATCACAGTCAAAACAGCATTTGTATTTTTAATGAAAAAATTGTTTAATTCAGAAAGCCACAATTAAAAGAATATATATTTAAATTAGAAGTTTAATTTGAATATAGATTCTTAAATTGACAAAACATTATTTCAAATTTTACTGTAATTTCCAGAAATACTGAATTCATACAGACTTTTATAAATGAAGGAAATTAAGTACCTTTTCCTCCTTTTGTTTACTGTCATGAACAATTCCGTTTTTAAACAGGAAAAGAGAAATCTGGGGAAGTAAAGAGCTTTCCCATTGTACTCAGTTTTGGAGTATTGTGCAGATTAATAAGTAGCATTAAATGAAAGCGTCATGAGTAAGAAATTGTCTTTCCAAATCTACACATTTCAAACTAAAGCCTACATTGCCATGTTTTCAGTTGTAGCTCAATTTTCAAGGTTCTGCCTAACTTTGATTTCCCAGTAAGTCCAAAGAGAGGAAATGTTCTTGAAGCATAATTACCTACTTCCCTTGCCATTATTTATTATTTAACTTTTAGTAGTACAACTTTCATTCACACAAGTGTTCTGCAAACAGTAAATAAAGTTATTTTATGGCTAGCCAATTCAATACAAGGAAATGACATCACTTGAGTGAAGAACCCAATTCTGGATACACTTCTAACTGCTGTTTGTATTAAGTTCTTTAAAAAAATAATTTGTGCCAGGAAGAAATACTATTTAAAACAGTGAAGGCATATGTTTTTATGCAACAGTTATATTAAAATTTCAATGATTTCCAAACAGTTGCTAAATGTGATTCAAATAGTTGAATAGTTAACAAACAGGATCCCTCAAGGACTACTTCTACTTCACAATAAACTTTCTTGATCACAAAGGACTGCACTAAAGTTCTCTGCTACATCATACTGAAGGCAAAGATACATTTTGTGGGAACAAAAAGGAAAGGGGTATTAAGAGGTCAGAGCAAACTCTGGAATAGCCTTTTCTGACAAGTTGTTGAGCAAAATCTTTGGACTATGCAAAGCTCCAATACGGCACATTCTAGAAAAATTGTCTATATAGCAGAAATTAGATATATAGAAAGAATAAATAGAAAGAGTGGAGTGAACTTATCTGATGGTTATATAAATTGAAAAATACTACACTATTTGGCCTTACAGCCCATCTACCAAATGAAACAATAGCATGATTATTTGTCTTTGCTAAAATAATGATTATAAAATTCTTTTAGCTTTCTCTTTGCTAGATCACAATCATGTCTGTCTTACTAATAGCTAGAAAAAATCAAACAACAGTGCCTTTTGTATTTTTATAACTGCATGTGGGGGAATGGACACTATTTTGTTTTCATTTCCTTTCTTATTTCTTCCCAGAAAGTTTTTGAAAATATGTATTTATTAAGAATACATTAAAAATAAATTTTATCCCAATTGCCTGACAACTCTAACTCTAACCCTAGATAGATACACTGTCCATTACAAATCTATTTACAAATGCTTTTATCAACCTCTACATTATTTCTATTTCATCTCATGGTTTCATATTTTGAGAAGCTGCTTCAACAGCTATTTTGACTGTCTGAAATTTTCATCATCATAGCTGTTGGAATCAAACACATATTATATATTAAGCTATAGGCTTGGACTTTCAGGCTTAGTGTGAACCCATCCAATAGTGGCTTTTTCCACTGTAGTGGCAAAATAAAGCAAACTATGGCTTAGCACAACATATAAATGCAGTCGTAATGTACCATGTAATATGCTGTTTTTCCTGTAATTTTAAAATAAACAGACATTTCAGAATCCTTAGATTAGATGTGACAGAACAATCTTCAGATAAAGTATTTAAAAAAGGAAAAGAAAATCCAGTACAAAATTCAAAGTAGGCAGCATTCTGTCTAGTCTCACACCTTTCTTTACTCAGAGAAAAACATATAAATGTCAGCAAATCTGCCAAGGAAGTTGAAATTGCTCTAGGCTTATTTTCCTACTTCCTCTTAATTACACCTATAGAGTGCTTTGTGATAAAACATATTTACCAACAGAAAACAGCTCTAATGACTGCTATAACTGAACTTCTTGTCAAACAGTATAAAATGCTTGAATAACCTTCCTTAATGTATTAGACTCCAGATTTGTTGGACTATACCATTCCTAACAGCCTATCAGTTCTAATCAGAAAAAATAGTTCCTGGCTGGGAGTTATAAGAAATGCAAGAAGCCCTTTGTCTTCCAGAACTCTATGCCCATATCCTTTCACCATGTATCTCTAATGTACCTGAAGGGTTTCAGAATGAATAAATCTGATTTACAAGAAAGAAATGCAATATATCAAAACTATTTTTCTTCAACCTGCTTCTTTTCAGCTGTGTTGGATTACTTCATCTCCAGTAACTAACTGAACAGAATTGATGGAAATTCTATCTAGGGCATGTTATGTTTTATACATTACACATTTAATAATAACTTTTAATTAAAAAATCAGATTAAATCTGTTGTACAGGATCAGTTATTTCTGAACATCAATAGTTTTACTTTAAAACACCCTAACCGGGATAAAAGTAATGCAAACAAATCCCAAGTCTTTTGTTAGGGTAATTCCTCTTTTATAAAAAACTAGATTACCTCCATAGATATTCGTCTGTGTATCCTGTTCCTGAGACAAACACCTGTTGGGGACTGAACTTCATCAGATGATGTTCCAGAAGCTTGGTCACTTTCACCATCTGATCCCATTTTTAGGTTTTCATGTACAATATCTAAATTGAACAAAACCAATAATTATTTAACTGACACTTGTGAAGGAGTTTCCATCACTGAGTGATAGTTCTCAGGCTTTAATGCAACTCTCTGTCAGTACAGAGCAAACCAGCTTACTCTCTGTTATTCTTTATTCTGTAAACTGCTTTGAGATCTAACTTCTCTCTCCCTCCCCCCCCTCTCTCACACACACACAGGCAGGATTCAAATTTCTTAATAACTGGTTCTTGGGTGTGGGCTAATTTGTGGGTGTGGCTTGGTGGTCATGTGACTAGGTGGTCATGGCTTGTATGTAAATATTATATTTATATAGATATTGAATTTTTTATAAAAAAGAGCAACTTTTACCCCAAATTAGCCAGAGCAGGCAGGCAGATTGAATTGCTCACAGAATCACAGATTAATTAAGAAATCTATCTATTTGCAATCGGCTAACTGACTCTGTCACATGCAATTTAGTTGCAAACAAACTCATAAAATTAGCTCACAACACAACATGCATGTAAATATTGAATTTTTTATATAAAAAAGAGCAACTTTTACCCAAAAGCAGGCAAAGCAGGTAAGCAGATTGAGTTGCTCACAGAATCACAGATTCACTTAGAGAGATCTGTGTTTCTGCCATTGGCTATCTGAGTCTGCANGAGTTGCTCACAGAATCACAGATTCACTTAGAGAGATCTGTGTTTCTGCCATTGGCTATCTGAGTCTGCAACTGAATAATAGAACCTTTAGTCCCAAGGGAGTTTTGGCTCTGCTTAAAAGCAGAGCCGAAGATCTAAAGATTAGCTAGAAAACAAGAAATCCAATGATTTCCTGCTAACTCTAAATCTCCCAGCACAGCAGAACAGCTGATAGTCGGAAAAAGGAAAAATAGCAAATTAGTAGGCAGGTTTGCCAGGTAAAGAGTAAGTGGGCTGGGAGAGTTCCCATGGGCCATGTGGGAGGCGCAGCCTTATGTTCCTGCGTAGCCTGGATTAATTGCTTTGGGGGTGCTCTGGGGGTGACATTTCTCTGCAGACCACTAAAATTTTCTTGTGGGCCACCAGTAGGCCACGGCTGACCAGTTGGCGACCACTGCTGTAAAGCAGTATATAAGTCTAAGTGCTATTGCTATTAATTGATAACTGATCTTTAATTTCATAATCTTTAAAAAACCAAAGCAGCAATGTACTCTTCATACGGCAAGAAAAAAGAGCTGTATTAAATTAAAATGTAAAATTCTAATCTTCCAAATATTCAATATAAAAGGAGGCATTTATTAAGAGATGACAAAAGAAATTGAACTTAGATAAATGTTTGGTGACAGACATTTTCAAATAGCAGCATTGGTTATTGCTACAGTAAGTATCAAACTGAAGCTGTTAAAAATGTTCTTTCCTGAACAACAGAAGAAAATGTTTTTCTTAACATTTTTCTAATAAGTATCTTGTGTTTTTGATTAGCTGCTATATGCACCATTTAGATATAACAGTGACTGGAAAATAGATGGCATATTTCAGGGGAGTTTGACGAAAGTTCAGCCATCATATTTCTAAATTTCGAAAAACTAGTTTGCAAACAAGTTTTGCCAAAAAATTCAAGTTATACTGTAGAAATATCCAATTACAAGAGGTAATCATTTCATCTCTTCCTACCCTCTGCACCTTTCTTGTTATTATCCTTGCAATGTTCCCCTTTCAATTATTTCATTTTATGGGAGGTCTCTGTGAACACTAAACTGACCTCCAGCTGCCCATAATCTTTATTTCTAGAAAAGGAAAGGTTTTTAGCAGCTGGCAGGGACAGACACATTTTGTGGAGTAAAAATGGCACATAGTCACAGATTCCCATCCAACCCCCAACCTCCACAGAAAGAGTTATCACTGGGCACTTTCTACAAAAAAGAGTTGTCACCTATTAATCTCCAATATATGTTAGATTAAACTATAAAAAAGTCCCTGTCTGAGGGAGATGAGTGGTTAAGAAAGATGAAATATAAATAAATAAATAATAAAGGTCTATTAAATATTTTTGGTACTTTTTATGTACATTAGCACTACTAATTACTAATAAATAGCATTTCAAAGGAAATTAAATCTAAATGAGGTATAATGCAGATAAAAAATGTGTAATAAAATTGGATACTGCATGCATATACTGCATGCCAATATGCATTTAATAAGATATACAGGAAACACTGAGGAAGATCAAGAAATTGTTTGAAAAGGCCATCTATAGATATTTTGTTTTCAGAACTAATGTTCAAGACACCAAAAATTTTAATCATTCAGTTTTTCAGTATACAAAAGAGACTTCTGTGACTAAAGGTATTTATTTTTACATTACAATTCTGAAGCTTATAGTTCATCAGAAGTCACAATTGTCTTCTGAGATGAGCTTTGGTCTACAGAATTGAAAATAAAATATCTTTAATCCCGAATAAGCTTTTATTTAAAAGCAAAAAATGATTTTTTAAATGAACAAAAAGCACTGTACAGTAAAAATAATTCAAATTAGGCAAAAAATCTCTTTCTTAAAGCTTATTAAATAAAATTAAGTTACAGATGCAGGAAATGGGCCAGACCAATCTTTATTTCTCCTTATCAGATAAAACAATATTCTATTAACAAGAAATGTTTCTATGTCACAAGCTTATTGACATAAAAATTACACCTCTGGGAAACCTAATTCAGACAAAGAACAGGCAAGTCTGACTGTTAATTTTTCTGTAAGGAGAGGAAGAAGACCTCATGTACTCATGAATATTAAAGCAATATGCCATGGATACAGTAACATAAATCCATATAATTGATTTAGACAACAATATAATTGAAAACGGATGGTTTGCTGATAGATATAGGAAGGAACTGGATTGGCTATGAGCTCTGGGCAAGCAGATTTTCACAGCTGTCAGTTCGAGCTAATGAGCTCAAGATACCCTGTATTATTTTTTCTTCCCACTTAGAAAAGCCATTCATAAATGTTTATCATATGAATGGGAAAAGGAACTGAAAATAAGACTGTTGATGTAGAAATGTACATATATAAATGTCAGATACCACTACTCTTTATACACTATGTGCAACTTGGATCAACATACTTGCAAAAAGACACATGAAAGTGAAAGTAGAGCAGCATACTTTCAAGAAAATACTAAAAGGGGAAAAAGAAGAGTGATAAAGGAATAGCTCTTTAGATTATATAAACATTGAGCATTTTTTGGCATAAAATGCAGTACTGGATCCAACGTCCTGGAGGATCTGATTTTAATTTATCACTTTTGTGTGACAAAATGGGTAGAGGCTTGCAGGCATTCTTTCCATTGTTCTACTAATATTTTGAAACAGCCTTCTCTAAAACAATGATTTATCCCGTCTTTCCTTAAATTATTAAAAAATGAATTTCATTGGGGCACTGTGAAGGGATGAGTTGAGGCTACTGCTTGACTGTGTCATTATTTGTTAATTTAAGAATCTATTAATGTGTAATTTTGTAAAACATGTTGATTGTTTATATACTATAGATGTTTATTGTAATTTACTGGGTCAATGTAAGTGGCCAAGTGTTTTTTTTTATTGTAGAAGGAAAATCTAATAAACAAATAAATAAAAATTATGGTACCCAATTCATGGTAAACTGGCCATGAATCACTATTAATTTTGATGTCTAGGCAGACTTCACTGAATAAGAATCACATAATAAGCAACAACTGCTAGGCTGTTGTAACACTGGAGAACTGTCACTGTTTTGTAATATTGTCCCCACTACGGAGCTTCCTAAGTACACTGAATGGCTGCTGTCTAACAGAAAATTTAAAAAATGTACTCTTAACCTGAAGCAGAAGGAGGAGAATTAACACCCAGCTGATGTGGTACTACCACAATGTGGTAGAAGTGAGTTTAGATTATTTCCTGGTTTATTTATTTGTTCAACAAGGTACCATACAATTATTCTAATATCATAGCCATCATATTTGAAATTCCTACTTTATGCCATTTGATATGCAATGAACATATCTAATATCTTAATTTGGAGCTAGTATTCCACAGGACTGTTATACTAGTTATTACAGCATAAAGGTAAGAAAAGAAAAAAGAGAACCAATTAATTTAAAGAATATTAAAAATGCACATTACCTAATCTGCTCCCATTTCTTGGCATTGCCATAAAAGAACCCAGACTTCCCCCTATAACGCTATGTGGTCTTCGTAATGGAGGCTTTTTGAAGGATCCTGTATACTGATGAAGAAATGAGTGCATGCTGTGTGATGTTGGAGGTCTGCCATTCTTCACAATGGGTTCTATGATTTGCCAGCACCGGCCAGTTCATCCCGCATCAGAAAAATTCAGCAACATGTTGAGAAAGAAAACAGTAGAGTCAACATACAGCCATATTTGGAGCACTCATTTAAAATGTCTATTAACTTTTCTTTGGGGCATAGGACACATTTTTCAACTATCTTGCCCACCTACTCCCTCAGCCGTGATGCCTGACATGGAGAGAGCCTCTTCTCCAGTGCTGGATCAGTTATAGTGCAAATTATCTCTGATAGGTTGACTCAGAAAGCGTTGAAAGGACAGGGTTGTTTTCTAGACTTAAAGTACACCAGTATTTTTAAATAATAAAATAAAGCTTTAAGTAATGAGAAATAAAAGGTCTGATTGGATTTTAGCTACCAAATATATATTGAAGCCACAGCGTATACCACCAAATTGACTAAAGTTGGGACATAGGTGCATGGCAGGAAGACTTCCTAAATTAAATGGCTGAAACTTGTAGTGATAAAAATTTTAAAATATTACAGAGGACACCAAATGAGTAGAGGTTAATTTGGATACAAAATGGCCAAAGAAAGGGGACCAGGAAAATATAATGATATGAAAGAGAAGAAGTGCTGTGACAGTGGCTTTCATTTTGTTCCTCATATAATTTCTCATATATCCACACAACTATTTACTATCCTATTTATGGGGAAAAAGATGAAGATATTAGCATTCTGCTTAACATATAATGAATCAAATGTTAATACCACATTTTGTACTGTCTTGCATTTGATAGTGCTCCAACACTTTGTGAAACATACTACGTTCGGGCAGGGGGTCCTTGGTGGTCTCTGAACTTTCTTTCTTTCTTTTAGATGTTTCATTACCCAAAATAGGTAACATCATCAGTGCACTGGCAGTGTAATACAATTTGGGTAATGAAATGTTGGCAAGAAAACAACCTAGCTCAGAGAGCACCAAGGACCCCTCATTTCAACCCTGAACTACAAATATTTTCTTCTATCAGAACATAGAAAGTTAATAAGAGCATTCAACCATTTACAAACCATTGTGAAAATCTTCTGATGGCTACATAATGTTAACAGAGTTTATAAAAAGACTTCCTATTGCTCAACCACAATCCATTTGTGTTCACTTAAGGATAATGTTCAGCAACTCATCTTCTTTTCTCTAAAGCAAGCTATAGGGTGGTTTGTCGAGCATCCTATATTTTACGTGACTCTGATAATAGCTTTTGTTAGAATCAGAGTGAATTCCAGTGCTCCCAAAACATAATGTTTAGTCAGCATTTTTCATCTAAAAACACCCTGAACAGCAATAGGAAGAATTCCCTCTTGTAATCTGACAATTGAATTCTGCTGTATAGTGCAGTGTTGGTGTAGTATCGGGGATTTTCAGTTCAATGTGTGAAGGGTGAAGGATGTGTGTTTGTGTTTATTTTTATGGTCATGGTCATGATGTACACTGAAGATGGTGTTTGATTTTGTTGTACGAGCTGCAATGACAATACAGTAAACTAAACAATGCACACTCAAAATCAAAAGACAGACGAAACAGAAATAGCTATATTTGATAGTCATCATTATCACTATCACCATCATCACCATAATTTCATGATGCTAATATCAGTGTAATCAAGACTGGTATTTTATTCTTTCTGAAGTTTTAGACAATTATAGTCAGAGAATTCTAGATAATTTCTAATTTGATAAGGGATTCACTTGTCAGATATGTGGGCATTTCACTGCTCATATAAGATAGGAGAAACAACAATGAATAAGATGTGAAAGCCTGGAAAAAAGAAGAGAAGCCATTTTCTCCCATACACTTCCTTTGTTTTTTCCAGTTCTAAATACCTTTAAAAATTTCCCCTTCTTTGCAAAGGTCTCAATCTATGGTTTGAATACTTAATTTATTTTACAATATTTGAAACACATCCCCACCCTAATAGTTCTGAATGGAGTACAACAAAATAAATCACAAAAGACAAACACAAAAAGCTCAATATAAATAATTCAAGTAAAGTAGTTATTTCTTTAGTGTATATCCTGATATTATTATTTATTTTTATAAATAACTTAAGTCAGCAAACATACCTAATATTCCTTCCTCCTTCTATTTTCCCCACAACAACCCTGTGGGGTGAGCTGGATTGAGAGAGAGTGACTGACCCAATGCTCAGCCAGTTTTTCATGCTTGGGCCAGAATTTATAATCTCCTGGTTTTTAATCTTGTGCCTTAACTACAAACAGCAAAATAATCAAATCAAATCAAATCAAATAATTCACACTGATTTAACTTGTTTATGAAATGTCAGCTGGTACAGTCATTTATATCTCTTGACAGAGGGTATTTCATAAAATGGGAGCTACCAAGAGAATATTACTATCACCGGGTCTATGCTCCATATATCTTATGAAGATTTGAGGTCTGCACCAAGTCCTAACTTGATGACCAGGTGGATGGGTTCAATTTGGCCATATAGTATTTATATATGTTGGAGTTAACTTGCAGATTGCTTTAAAGATTAAAAAAAGCCTAACATCATTAAGTGAAATATAGAATTTTCTTTATGTGACTTCATTTCCTTACTCTGTATAGCTTCTTGTCTAATGCCTTGTGATGAATTCTCATAGAGAACAAGTCACAATTCCCTAGAGGAGGAGGATGTCTGTACACAATCTAATTATCTGGAAAAGTAGCAAAACTGTGTCCACATGACACATGAGTAGTTACCAGGTAATAACAACAGTTTGCAGTGGGGGACTGATCTGGGTTTGCAGTGGGAACTGATTTGGTAACCCTGCTCTTACTTTATTCATAAGAGAGGAACAAAGGAGGCAGCAGATTTTAGGCAAACAGTATTTTCACTCAATTCAAAGTGAAGCAGTTGCTTAGGAACAAGATGAGGAAGCATTTTATATAACAAGATTGTGAATTAAACCCTTTGGCAGTAAAAAGATGTGGAAGCTCTACCGAACTTCCTACTTGTAGCGTATTGTTATTTGTGAAGTATTATGTTTGTCTATTGAATCACTTTCAAAATTAATAGCAATGATGCCCATAGCAGAACACAGCATTACAGTATGAAATCTACTTTGAAACATAGACAGGATACACTGCAAACAATAAACTGGTCCATAATGATGTTGTCAAATAATCCCAAGGGCATTATTTAATTATCATCTGAAACAATTTTAACATGAGTCTATACTGTTGTACAGTATGTTTGGTTTCTAAAATAACATGTATGTTGTAATAATTGTAAACCTCCTTTAATCTTGGAATAAACAGAAAGATGGTAATATTAAACTAAATAATAATCAAAAGCTTATTATTATTTTGTGAATATAATCCACAAATCTTATATTGTAAATTGTTCATTTTATAATTTAAATTTTACTTTAACTTGCTACAATCTTATTTTTGTTGCAAAAAACCCCAAAAAACCATGACACCTCCTTTGCACTTATGACTGTAGTAGTGACCCCGCAGCCACATAATAAAAATTCGGACACTTTGACAACCAGCATATATTTATGGCTGTTGCAGTATCCCAAGATTGTCATATACAACTTCCTGGGGGTTCCATCCAACAAGCAAAGTCAATGGCTGGATCAAAGAATTGACATGGGTGCAGAGAAGGGGAGTAATGACAGGAAATGTGTGGTGATGTAAATATACAAAATGTTGTAACTAAAGTAAGTAATCATGGCATTTGTGTGATTGTGTTATCATATATCATTACAGTTTGCTGCAGGTGCCATTGGAATTTATTTGAAACAGATTTCAACAAAACATGAATGCAGGTTTATCTTTGTAGCCAGCTCCTATATGGTGATTCAACTGTATCAAAAGGCACAACTTATATTTGTATTTCTTGAAGTACATACAACTTGGGGTACTATACCAATTTGGAAAAGACAATTTAGATGATTTTGTCAATTCAGAAGCTCAGTTCATGTTCCCATACATCCTGAAGCACCTTTTCTAAACTGAATCTGAAGCATTCCACTCTCAAATTATTTCTATAGAACCTTTGAAGTGCTAAGAGCAGTTTAGATAATGATCACTGAAACAATGCATGTATGCATTTCTAAATATTGCACCATGTTATAAGTTAGGGTAGAGAGAAGGAAAATGTGTCTATACCTGTTAAACAAAATTAGAATTCCAAATTTCTACTGCAGAATGGAAAACCATTTTGTAATAATTCATAGATGAAGTTGATAATTCATATATGAAGTATTTTTTGTGAAATCTGATTATCGTATTCTAAATCTGGGTGTTATATGGGAACTCATTGCAATCTCAGGTATACTAGGTGCCTATTCTATGCTGGAGAGGACTGATAACTGTCATATTTACTTGTAGTAGTTTGCATTTCAATTGTTTCCTTTTTCCTTTCTATGTATGCTCAGATACCTAATGTTCTCTTTACTTCTGCAATTATTCTTTTTATCTGAAAGATTTTAGTTTCCATGTAAGCATACTTACTTAAAAATGGAATTTACAACAAGATTCTGTACTTCAGGACGTCACAATAACAGTTCTATCAACTAACTATAAAATAACTGCTCATTTAACAGCACACAGAAGCCACAAATTATAATTCATTTCATCTTTGTTTCAACAGTAAAAGGACAAGTGACATACAAGTAACAAGGGCTCTTCTACCATGAATGCATGTATGCAAAAGTTCTAGTGAAACTGCATGTTCCATAAATCAGCAGAAGCAGATATAACCTCTATACAATATACGTAACCTCTATACAGTATATGTATATGTTTAAACATCACATCTTGAAGGGAGGCATGGGGGCTCAATGGCTTAATGATGCTGGAGATGGTCTCTGCTCCAGTGGTTCGAACCCTACCATTGCATAGTGGGATGAATGCCCGTCACTCGTCTCAGCTTCTGCCCGCCTAGCAATCTGAAAGCATGTTCTATGCAACATAAATACCACTTCGGTGGGGGAGATGAGCTGGTGCTTCATGCAGGTGGTCAGATTCCTACCAACTCTGAATCTTCCCATTGATACCCATTTGCGAGGTGGCTCCAGTAGAGACAGGGAGGCCTTAGATGATGCTACAGGAAGAGCTGCTGATCTTTCTGTTGCAAAGCTAGCCCTCCCTCCTGTGGTGTACCTTGGGATATGAGTGTGTACCACAACAGAGCTAGTAAAATGGCAGCCAAGCTACTTACTACTCTGCATTAGGATTGTAGTCTCAAGGATTGTAATGCCATATGCTAATAAGTATAATAATAATCACATCCTGAACACTTATTCACATTTTTTTTATAAATTCAAAAGAAAAAAAACCTAGTGAATATGGCAGATACAGAAGTTTGTATACTTTTCACAGTTGCATTTTGTAACATCTCCTTTGGCAGTAAATAATTTTCCTGTAAGCATTTTTTAGTCTTTTTATTATTACTTTTGGATTCCCTAATTTCTTGCAAAAACTCTCTAGTTCAGAAATACTTTTAATTTTATTAATATGCATTAATATGCTTAATATTTGAGCTCTCCTGACAGTTTTTCAACAGTATTTAACTTTGAGGAGTGTGAAGGGCAAGCCAGCATTTTTTTTTCTTTCTTGTACTGTAAATACTTCATGACTGATTTAGAGGTACATTTCAAGCTGTTTTCTTACTGAAATATCTAACTTCCTTTCAGCTTCCATTTCTGAAGAAGATTAGCTCTTGAAGACTGTCTTTTTACAGGAATTCCTGTCCAGTTACAGGAAAAGCTGTTGTTTTTGACAAAGGAGGTATTAGAAAGCACTAACCAAAATGATTAATACATTTTGCATCTGTCATAGGCACTATTTTTTTTAAATTTACAGATAACTGCACATAAATAAATGCTAAGTATGCATTTCAAGGAAGATGTCATATAAATTTGTACTACTCAGAGTTGCATCATTTTTTGTTCATTTAGGGATTAACTGAAACACATAATTTGACCAAGGATATTTCAACTTTCACATATAATTGTAAATATATGGAAGAGCAGGCTGGTGAAAAAAATAGGATCTCTGCCTCTCCTATTTGAGCCTTTTCCTTAGCATCAATATGGCAGAGTTACCTATAAATCTGTAACCTTGAAATAGGTAATGGAAGAGAAAAGAGGAGATGTGCATTTTGGAAGCTTTGCAGCCAGCAACAAACAGAGAATACAGTGAAGTAAAAGAATACATTTTTCCTTCACAGAAACTGAATAGCTCAAAGAAAAAAGAAGAGGCACAGCAGAGCAGAGCAAAACAGCAAGGCACAATGTGAGAAGGCGCAAGCAAGTGCTTTATGCAGTGTCCCTTAATAAAGAAGAAAAAGGTAGAAGAAATCCAAGAGAGAGAGGAATTAAAGAAAGACCAATGTCTCTGAGGGGAAAACACTGGTCTATAGACATTCAAAATATAGAAAAAATAAAAATTGTATAACAGCAATAGTAAAAGAAACAGAGTATGGAATAACATAAAGGCAATAGAAAGCACTCACGTACACTGTAGATTTGTATTTTTCTATTTTGTATGTTGTTCCCCCCCCCCAAAAAAGATATCCCTAAGCCGTGTGTGTGTGTGTGTGTGTGTGTGTGTGTGTGTGTGTGATGTGTTCTCTGTTTTAATTCCAGATTTTCCACAATGGTTGGCAAACAGCTACTTGCATATAAATGAATGGTGACCACGATTCAGGGAAATGATTTCCATGAAATTTAGAGATTAACAAAAAGCAGATTTTACTGTGCAGTTTAAAAAAACAACAGAAAAAAGTCAATAAAAAGCTTTAGTTGACAAGATCTTACCTTCCTATTTGCAAAAATATATTTGTTTCTGAATCAGAGCAAGATGAGGAGGACTAGGTAGGATTTTAGGTCAGAGAATATTGCCTAACAGGTACTGTAACTTTGTGGAGCAGGGTGGGTGGGGGTGGGCTAGAGGGCACCTATGACATTCTCAGAGCATATCATTGATCTTTTTTTCCCTTCTTTTAAGCTATCAATATTTGTTTATATGCAGAAGAGCTGCCCGGGGTACCCAGCAAATCACGTAGCAGCTACTTGAAGAAATGAGCTCCCTTCCTCAGGTTGCTTTTGACTCCTGAAACTTATCTTTACCTTCTTTTCAGGGCAGACTGGCACATTTCCAAGTGGTACCAACTGATAATTCTGCTTTCTAAGAATAACTGTGCACCTTATCTGGAGACCAGACCACAATGTAGCATATCACCCTCTTATGTCATTTAATTAAAGTCAAACAAAAATGACATAGGTGAGAAAGCAATCTTGCTGGTTGCCAAGGAAAATTACAATTGAGATGTACTGCCTGTCTTAGACCAGGGAGTTAATAACTTCCAGAGCTCACAATTTTCCTTCAATGGATACCTAAAAAAATATTAATTTTATACAAATCTATCAATGAACCTTCTTTCATCTCTAGTTTCCTCTAGGCTAGTATTACAGGTCATCATCGACTGACAACAGTTTGTTTAGGGACTGTTCAAAGTTATAAAAAAAGTGTTTCCAGAGTTTTATAGAAATATGTCTTAATTTTAACTTTGGTCAAACAAATTTGTGCTTTTCCTTTTTGCTTCTAACAGTCTTGTGATTTCTTTAACATTTTTTGGGAAATAATCTAATCTAAAGCAAAGAAGAAGACTTCTTTGCTTTAGTTTAGTTTAGTTTACTTTATTGTCATTGCACCTCGTACAATGAAATCAAACACCATCTTCAGTGCACATCATGACCACGACCATGAAAATAAACACAAACACACATCCTTCACTCTTCACACACTGAACCAGAAACCCCCGATACCACACCAACACTGCACTATACAGCAGAATTCAAAAGATAGAAGAATTCCTGGGATAGAAGCTGACACTGTAGCTGCTAGTTTTTGTCCCCATTCAACTATTTCCTGGAATATTTCAAATGTTTTTTTTATCATTTTCTGTTCTTTTATCTCAATGCTGATCGAAGACAAAATGCAAGCCTCTTAGGCTTCGAATCTTTAGTTCCCTTTGAAATAATAAAATCTTGAATTTCTGTTATAACTTCAGGTAGACTAAAAAATTCCCTTTAACATGCTATTTGTATAATTATTTTCAAAATCTTATACAAAAAGTCCTATTAGTTCAAATTCATCTGTTCTCTTAATTTGTTTATATTTTCTTGAATTAAAGTCTTATTTAGCTTTTGCTATTCTTTTTTTAAACTCATAGTTTTTTTTAATTTCTGAAATGAAGATAAACTTATCAGGTTGCTTTGCAAATTTGTTATTTAGAAGAATTTTATTAGCAGTGTCCTTAAAAAGGCTCTGCTGTGGTTGAGACTATGTTGGTTTCCCTTCATCTCCTGGCACCAAAACCCTTGGGAAACTGCTGTTGTGTAATCTCCTTGTGAGAAGTAACCATCTAAAAGGATGGGTGATCTCCCCTCTTTTTATCTGCAGAAGTTCTGTGGGACCAGTCTACTTGCTGGTCCTTCAGTAATGGCCATAATCTTGTCTCTACCCATTCAGAGATCCACTAGCTCACCATTCATGCCTGGAAATCCAGTACTCTACCATTTTTCAAAGATTGCATGAGAAATCAAGCTTCTGATCTGAAACTTTTTTAGATTTACAAGGAACTGAATCAAGAGACTGTACATACAAAATATGATCCTTTTGCCTGAAATACATACTTCAACAAATTATTTAAACCAAGAAAAACTATATCAGCAGTGATGTGCTGACTTAGCTTGTACCAGTTCATGGAAACTGATTGTTAATTTCTTGGACTGTTGCAAGCTGAATGTCTCACAACACCCAGCAATGACAGGAACGGAGCTAGCAAGCTCATTATCATGTTTACCAGCACACCACTGTATACCAGTCAAAGATGCAGAACTTCTTTGCATTACCCATAATATATGTTTCGTGCAGAATCTTTATTTTAGCAAAGAAATTCTAAACATCTTAAGTATTTTGTACTTGTTATAGATCTGCATTATTTTACTAGATGGAATATACTTTTCAACCCAGACAATTCTATCTGTTAAAATATATAAATATCAACTTTGGACTAGTCACCATTTTATTCAGCAATACTAAACATTCAGCAGATTGCAAACATAGCTTTCACTTTTAAACAAAACTGCTCCACAACTGAAATTTCAAATAGCTGCAAAAAACTGAAAATAAAATGCAATATGAAATGGAATATATCTGCTGGGCTGCAAAAATATGGATGTAGCAATGATGCTAATAGGAATGGAATGATGCAGGATTTTTGCAATTCAATCATAACTTCAATTTGGTAGCATTCAATTAAAATATGTTCTTCAATAATAAACTAAACAAAACACATTAGAATATTTTATGAAAAGCAAATATTATAGTTGTCCAAATTAAAATGAATGGCTACACTAATTCCAAACTCATAATTCATCTTGTTAAAGTGATTATTATCAATAATAGCATGTTCATTTTCCCTTAGTATAGTACTTTACAAAAATAATAAACATGGTGCATGTACTTACCGTTATCTTTGTTGCTGTTCTCTTCAATTGTCATTTGTTCAGCCAGTTCAGAAAGTGACTCATCAATAGTCTGACTCCCACGCAGTGTTAAAGAAAGTCTTCTCTTAAACTTTTTCATTCTACCAGCTATAAACCTGGCTTGAGAAAGCCTATTTAAAAAAAAAAAGTGCAAACTGTATTTATCTGAGTTTAAAGGAATTATTACCAAAATGTATATGCCACCTGAGTACCAGAAATTCATTGTAGCTAAGAGAAAACTACCATGTTTCTCACAAAATAAGGCTGGGCCTTATTTTTTTTTTGAGCCCCCCAAAAAAGGACATCTTTTCGGGACTGAATTCATTTCTTTCCCCCCCATGGACCAGCGCCGTCTTCAACAACAGCATCTGAGTCGCTCCCGCTTTTCCCCGTCCCCATAACAACAGGAAAAACAAGATTTTGAGGTACCTGGGAGCGCCACGCACTGCATTTTGGTTTCATCCCGAGTGGCTGGGTGGGCGTGAGAAGAGCCGAGCGAGTGTCTCTGATGCTGCTACCCTTGGTGCTCCAGCCTCGGGCTCTGCAAGTTTGCAAAAGTCCTGGTGCACAGCCCGTTCCTGTATTCCAAGCGCCCAGGCCGAGCTGCAGCTGCCCCTCTCTCGCCAATGCCATCTCCAATAACAGCGGCAGCAGCGGCAGGAACCATGGAAGTTACGGAGGTAGCTCCCCATCCGAGAAGCAGCTGAAATGCATCCATGGTTCCCACTGCTGCTGCCGCTGTTGTTGGAGACGGCGCTGGTGAGAGAGGGACAGCTGCAGCTCGGCCTGGACACTTGGAATGCAGGAATGGGCTGAGCACTGGGACTTTTGCAAACTTGCAGAGCCCGAGGCTGGAGCACCAAGGGTAGCAGCAGCAGAGACGCTCACTCGGCTCTTCTCATGCCCACCCAGCCGCTCGGGATTAAACCAAAATGGAGCGTGCAGCGCTTCTAAGTATCTCAAAATGTTTTTTTCCCTGTTGTTACGGGGACGAGGGAAAAGTGGAAGCGACTCAGATGCTATTGTTGGAGACGGCGCTGGCGAGAGAGGCGCCAGCACCGGTGGTAACCATGGAAGCTACAGAGGCCTGAGAAAGCAGCTGAAACGCTGCCGGACATCCACACTGACACCACCCATCTGCTGACCTGGGTAGGGAGCCCTCCATACTCCACCATGATTTTGCTGTTAGGAGCGGCTGATGGTGAGGCATAGCTGCCTACGGGGCACTCCTAATGCAAGTTCCCCCCACCTTCCCCCCCAATTTTGCATGTTTTAAACTAGGCCTAAATTTGGGGGGAGGGGCTTAATTTCATTTTATGCCTAGAAAACATGCTAGGTCTTCCTATTGGGGGGGGCGTATTGTTGGAGAAACATGGTATTTCCATAATCATGAACAATATATTTATTGTTGCATTTATCTATCAACATGTATTTCATAATTAAAAGCAGAATTGACAATTTAGTAGGATTTATTTATAATTGATATTTAAAAATATGATATGGAGTGGACAAATTAAAAATTGCATGATAAAATGCATGCAAAATTTTGACAAAATAATAAAAATGGGACAATGGGGAAAAAATAAATACAATTTATACCAAGCTACAATTTGGAAGAAAATTGGTTCAAAATACTCTACACATGCTATAACTGTTCATGACTGCCAAGATAAACAAATCACATCACAATAAATATTAGAAATACCACAATAAAGAAACATACAAAACATACAAAAAATTCTGAAAATAAGTTTCAAATTAGAACTATACGTTTTTATTAGGTATAATCACAGATAATATAAACAAAAAGCTCCATAATTTATTAAGATATATGCTAACAGTGCCAAGAATTAATCTGGTACAACATTGGAAAAGAGAAACTGTGCCAAGTGCCAACAATGGGAGACCAAGAGAATATCCCGCTATGGAAATATTCACTGTATATATTCATAGCAAAATGATGGATATTGCAAAATGATATATTTAGGAGTAGATGCCATTTTTATTTCAAATGATAAAAGCCTTGGCAGCATACAAAAGCACATCTTTTACACAAAATAAAATAATCGTTAATGATAAAACACTTCTTAATCTAACAAAAATATATCCATTGCAATAGCTTGTCAATATACATTAAAAGTGAAGATTTTGGGCAAGAAAATAAAAGAAGCCCAAAATTTTGAATATCTTTTCATGTAACATTTTAAAGTCAACTTGAATTAATGTGCAATTGAACAATTCAAACCTTTTTATATCAGAGATCATTCAAAGTGTACCTATTATTTTTAAAAGAGTATATGCATAAATATTGTGCAGCTTTAATAAAAAAAATCAAATGCACCTCTCTTAAGTCTTAAATTTTTATTGTGCTATGTATGTATGTATGTATGTATGTATGTATGTATGTATGTATGTATGTATGCATGCAGCCATACCCATACTAGGCAATATTTCAACTCTGTAAGATGCTCCCCCATGTGAACTACCTAAACTACCTTTGTGAGAAAACATTCATAGCAAGCTGAAGTGAATCTGTATGTTGGCAGAAAGGAGAATCAGACAGAAACCAGTGACCCAGTAAACCACAATGTTCATATTACTAGCCATATCTGAAAAATAATATACAATAGCTACCATGCTGACCTAATATGCAGAAGAATGTCACAGACTGCCAGAGAAAAGAGCAATTTCTGTTTATTCCACAATATAAATGATGTACTGTAATTGCCTGCTGAAAAATCCAGTTTGGTCTAATAGTTAAGGTGCTGGGCTATGAATGAGGAACTAAATTCTAATCTTAACTTAGGTTTGGAAGTCAGCTAGATGATTTTGAGAAGTGACTCCCTCTTAGCTCTAGAAAGAAATGACAACTACTGCTGAAAATGTTGTCAAGAAAATTGCAAGGACTTGTCTAGGTAATTCTTAGGAGTGAAAAACTGATTCAAAGTTGAGTCATTGACCTAATTAAAAGCTTCCAAAAGGAGACAGCTGTCCCTTCCCTACAATGCCCTGGCTTGAGAGAGAGAAAGAGAGATGGATCAGAAAGACAGCGAGGGAGAAAAAAAGTAAAATTTCAGAAAGAATACAAAAAGGGTGGCTGGGAAGAATGGATGTCCCAATTCACTTTATTTTCTGCCCTTTGCCATTGTTTAGTTCAGTATCTCCTCAAATTATCCTGCAGTTATGTATTTTTTGATAGCCACAAGGTTGTTTATTTCTGCTCAAATTTTTATAAAATCCTTTTTGTTTGTCTTCTGCCTTCTTACCCAAAACTAAAGAAGTAAGCTGTACAGTAGTGCTAAACCCCAAAGAAAATACAAATCTTCTAAAAATGTTGAAATTTAGTTCATTTCCTATATCTGTATACCATGATACATAGTTCCATTGAACTTACTGTTTTTATTGTTATCTACAATATCTCCCTAGATACATTTTGCTTTATAGAAACATCGTGAAACACAAATGACAAACACAAGTGGATATTATGTAGATTACTGTTATATATGCCCCAATGGATTCCATTTTGGTGGAATCCATCTAATTTTTGGTTCTAAAAGTGACTTGTTTTACATCCCTTTCCATTTCCCGGCCAACTTCCACCACAAAATACTAGCAGAAACAAAAAGCAAACCCACACACAATTTTTATAGATTGTAGCCTGAGCTGCATTTAATCATCAATCTGTAAGGGGGTATGAGTCAGTGTGCACTTCTAGAAAACTAGTCAGTTTTTACACTGCTTCCAATTTCTTTCTTTAACTAGCTCTCAAGAATTAATAGCAGAATCAAGTCATTCTTAGCTATCAAACTTCTGTCAGAAGACAGTTGTTAAATTTGAAAACATCCACAGCTACTCTTCTATTTTCAAAAAGGTAAATACAAGAATTTGAAAAAGGAAAGACAGCAACTTCCACAAATAATAATTTGATTTTTCTATCTTCATGATGTAAAAATCATTCTTTATTTAACCTTCTGACTACAGCATTTAGTTTTCAAATGCTAATAAAAATGGATTAGAATCTTTAAAAAATCATATCAGAAATAATCAAGAGTAGATGCTATCAGTTCATTCTTATTCAAAAACTCTGTATCAAATAACATGTTTCTTACCACTAGTTCTATATCTTCCATACTAAAATATCTGTAATTTTTACACCAATCAAAAAATCAAAAGGATGAATTTAAAATCAAACATTCCTGAATGACACTCAAATTTCTGATATTTAAATATCAAAAGTAGCTAATCAACATAGAGGTTCTTGAAAGGATAATGAAATTAAAGCTAGTGGTATCCTATAATGAACAAGAAAAGAATAACCCAATCAATAATTGAATGCCTGTATAATGTGTCAAGAAATGGTTGGCATCAGCAACAGAACTCTGGGGGTTCTGTTAGAAATCTTAGAGAAATCTTACACAGATTTCTAATGATCTCACAGTTCCAATGGAGTATGGTAACTGTTCCCAATAAGAAATGATTTTTAGCAGCTTACTGATGAATTATTCTTTGGGACTCATAAGAAATGGTTGGAATGCATTTCCAATTTTTAGAAATATAAAATCTACATATTTTATGATAGATCAAATGCAAATTTCTACTTATTGAAAATGATTTTTCATGTTTCTCTTGACTTTCCACTTATGTAGTATGTCTTGTGCTAGTTTGGGTTTGGTTTAGGCATAATCTCTCTCTCTCTCTTTCTCTAAAGAGAGGAAGATACAACAAAACAACAGATACAGGAAAGTCGCCCAGAAAAGCATTCCTTGAACCTAAATCTTAACATTTGAGGGGGAAATCCAGATTGTATCTCTCAGCTTCCCATGCCAATTTAATGAAGAAGCACAATCATTCACCTCTTGTTAGGAGAATCAAAACATGCAACTTGTAACTTGGAGAAAAAGAAACAGAAAGAAAGATATGGAAAAAAAAAGATCTGCTGGAAAGAAGGCACACGAAATTTATTCCAAATACTTTCCTTAATTCCCTCTGTAATAAATAAGATTAACTAACTTTAATTTGTAGCACCTACTTGTAAAAACTGAGTATGGTGAGGGACAACTAGTATTTTTCAGGTCACAAAGGGCCGCTAGATGAACAATTAATTTTAAATTAAGTATATACATTAACAGAAAATACAGGAAGAAAAAGATTTAGAGTTTAGAATTGACCTATATATTTTACTTCTTTGCACTGCCCAAAGCAATTCACTTTTGTGTATTATGTTTTGATTCTTTTATTTAATAAAGAATCTCTTCCAGCAGAGTTGCATCTGGTAATCTTCTGAAGTTAAACCAATTGATAAAGACTGAATTAAGTCATTCAATGCTCTGATCCGAACCTTGATCACATGATATGCCATATTCAATGTCTATAACAATGGAATTAGATCTTTCAGCAAGTCACCAAGTATGAAAACACAGATTACCAATACTCTTGTAGTACTGGTAACTTTTTCTAGCATCAGAAATAAATAGTAATCCAAATAGATTAGTTAGTACAGATGAGAAATGAGTTGGTGAAGTAGGATGGGACAGAATATTTTACAACTACTGTATGAAGTACCATGAAGCCACTTCAACCTCATCCTCTGACACTGAACACTTAGCTCTTGGCCTGACAAGTATAATGAGAATCCAAGCAAATTTACTTCCTTCTATCTCAGATATAAATTCTTCTGTTGTAGGAGGTGATTCTATTGTTTGAGTTACTAACGGATTATATCACATATTAAAAGTGAAACATGCAAATAACTACAGAATGTCATAAAAATTTTAGAAGTTGAACCTATTTCTTTTAAAAAAAGTACTCCTCTACTTAATAAAGGTCTTAATGTGGGTCAAACACTATGACAAGAACCCCACGGATTCCTGCCATTCTATGAAAAAGGAATAATTTCCCAATTTAACACAACCCATACAAATTGTAGAAGCCAGGCATCCTCATTAACATGGTATAATTTATTATATAATAACTAATAGCCAACACTATTATTACAGACATTTATATACATACATTACACTAAGGCATAGTTCTTCCTTAAACTATGGATTGCTTATTCAAGAAAACATGATTATATAACCTACAGCAGTGTGAAAGGTACAGTATGTAGTAAACAGATGTATGAATTTCTTTCCTTAAAATTCCTTAAAAAGAAATTGAAACATCAATTACTGCAGCTTGCAATAAGGTAAGAAAACAAAGAAACATGACTTGCAGTGATTCAGAGGTTGGCCTGGAACCAGAGAAACCCACTTTCTAGTGCATCCTTCAACCATGGAAGTTCATTGGGTAATTCTGAGTCAGTCATTTTCTCCCAAATATGTCTTACAGGTCAGTGTTGTAGAGAAAATGGGAGGAAGAAATGCTATATATTAGACTTAGAATAATTTTATTGTCACTTTGAATGTACACTAATCGGTATACATTAAAATGAAATTTTGTTGCGTACAGCTCACATATGTGATATATATGTGATAACATACACCATATATATGCTATATATGCTACCTCCTGCATGAAAAGCAGGATATAAATCAGATAATAAAAGGACTATTTTTCTCCATCCTCTGTACAAAAGATAAAATTAAATAAAATGTATTAATAATTTAAAATAGTTTTTTCTATATATAAAGAATTATTTTAGGCTTTGACATAATTGGAAAAATGTAGAACCACATTGTTAAATACTGATCTGCGCATTTCAATTTTGATCTGAACTAGAACTGTTTTCTAAACATTCATATTGATGAAAAATTGACAGTAATCTATGACATATCATTTTTACAGATCAATGCTTAATAATTATATATGGTTCACTCCCAAAAGCCAATATACGTGTATCTAAACTGCAGTTCCAGGAACAAGATGCAAATACAGTATGGCAATTCAAATACACTAATAATGCTCTTTATCTGTTCATTGCTAAAAAACTGTATAGCACATTTTATGCTTCCAAGCAGCTGCACTATAGATAATGTGCTTATTCACATATGTGTGTGTGCAGGTGGCAAATCTGAGACAAATGCAGAACACATGCATAGAATGATGCCATTCTCTACACATTAATTGCCGATGTATCTTGATTGTACCATTTACTGAATGTCTTCACTAACCACTTGCATCATTCTGCTTAATGTTAGGAATTTACTCAGATACTTCTAATTTGAGGTATCTAATTTGATGGAGCATGGCTAGAGAATGTATTTATTTATTAAACAAACATATATAACCATCTATCAGAACAGCAGTGAGAAAATTAGGAACACAATATATTAAAAAAAATAAACAATAAACCACACTGAGCCCTCAATAACTGAATGAAAATGAAATAAATGAATAAAACTTGCACTCACTGATCAACCATGCTAGCTTCATCAACAAATTGGCTCTCAGTGTTTGGGTGCCTAGGTGAAAATTATGATTTTACTATTTCTTGAACACCAACAAAGTGAAGGCAATTTGTAAGACTGTTCCATAAGACAGATGCCACAGCAGAAAAGGCATGCTTTTTAGACCATACAGCATACCCACTCTTCCAGATCTAGTAGGATGGGCATAAATCATCAGGATTAGTGGTCTCACAAGGAATTCAGTCCCATGCCATGCATGCAAGGTTTTAATGACTATAACTGGCATCTTGAATTGCACCCAGAAACCTACTTGGAACTAATTCAATTTCCACAGCAGTGATGTTAAAGGAGTTTATTGAGGGGCATCTTTGCTATCTATGCAACTCACTGCCTTCTGGACCAGCTGAAAGTTATTATTTTCTCTTTGAAATTGTGACAGGAATTTGATTTTCTTTTGCTACCCCATCAACTGTTTTCCTACATTAAAGGCTTAGTGCATACTTGCATGTGTTGGGAAAAAAGCCTAATATGACACTTATTCCCATGAGAAACTGCCACTTTTGGAATTCATGGGCCAAAAATATTAATACTCTTGATCAATTGATTTTTAAATAACCTTTAAAAACATTTAGTTGTAAGAAAAATCTGAATTGTCCAAAATTACAGAATAGCAATATATGCATTTAAAACATCTCCTGACCAAAAAGATGCGTTAACATCATCCCAAATTATATCTATTACTTAAAAGAAATTTAAAAGATTCTAAACCAACAGGTTTCTGAACAATTAAAAAGTATTAAGATGAATAAGGTTCAAGTATGTTAATGTAATTTAGAATTATATACTAAAATTTGGAATGAATTTATGTTTAAATAACTCTATATGAACAATAATTAATAAACATTATTTACTTTCATGAAAGTCTCATAAGACTTTTTCACAAATCGTACTGTAAATAAATATGAAAATGCTTAGTACTTTAATTATTAGCCAGGTCAACAAGTACAGAGTATGCTACTCTATCCTTAAATATCAAACCAAACACAGCAGAAACTCAAGAAAGGATTACTAAAAAAAGAAACAATTTCAGTGTATGCCAGAAACAGAATGTATATCTGAGGAGAATGTTTTGGAGGGCAGTGTTTTGTTTCAAGGAAAACCTGTAAATATTCAAATATTTTTAGAATTAATAGTTTTATTAATTGTATATCTAGAATGAATAGAAGCAGGCACTGAAAAAAGACATGTCATTCAAAATGTTATTCAAAACATTAACCCTTATCTGTTTAATAATCATGATCTCTTTAACTAACATTTTTACCCATGATGAACTACTGAAGATAATAATATTATATTATTTGAGAGGAACCAATATAAACAGTTTCTCAGCATGCCCTGGAAGAATCCACACATATGGGTTGAATTTGTCTTTCTGCCCAGAGACTGAGTCATCAATCTTTGCCATGCCTCTTCCTGTTGAGCCAGGAAGTCCCCAAGCCCCAGTCACGATGAAGGCGCAAGCACCTGATGATCTTCTTTGTGGCATTGGCTCTGCCTCCCACCTGGACACTGGATCAGATGGTTGCCAGGGTGGAAGTAGATTCTCCCAAGGCATGCTGAGAAACTGCGTTCAGGTAAGCCAACGCCTATTCTCCAGCATGCCTATGTGACAATCCACACATATGGGACATACCAAAGCTGGTAGTCCCTATAGGTGGGAAGAAGTCTGGTCCTGTGAACCCCTATCTGTATGCACTCGTTGTAGCACTTTTCTGCCGAAGGCCACCTCTACTGAGGCATTTGTGTCCAGTTTGTCGTGCCTTACGAAAAGAGAGGGGGAGGACCACGTCGCCAGCCTGCAGATGTCCTCAAGTGAGGCATGTGTCACCCAGGCAGTTGTGGTAGCTGCACTTCTAGTTGAATGAGCGGTTACTTGTCCGGGTACAGGAAGAGTCTGAATCTCATAGGCCTTGGCTATACAAGCCCTGATCCAATGGCCTATGGTTGATGAAGAGACTTTGGTATCACTGAAGACAGATGAAATGATACAAACAGGGCTTCAGTTTTGCGATATGTTGATGTTCTCTTGATGTATCTGTGGAGTGCCCTCCTGACATCCAGTTTGTGCCATCATGATATGGAGAGGGGCAGAAGTCAGGTAGGATGATTTCCTGAGTCCTATGAAATGGGAGTTGATTTTAGGGATGAAGGAGGGATCTAGGCTCAGAACTACCCTGTTTGTGTGGAAGGTGCAGAGGTCTTCTCTGACTGAAAGAATTGCCAATTCCGATACGAGCCTGGCCAGGGTGATGGCCATGAAGAAGGTGACTTTGATTGTTAGATAGCACAAGCTTACAGATTGAAGAGGTTTGTGAGGGCTTGCAAGACTGGTCCCAGGAAGGGTACCTGTGAATTGCTGGTGGTTTGAGATTGACAGCTCCTTTGATCAAGATGTGGACCACCGGATGGTGACCTAAGGAATCCCACTTTCCATAGTGCAACACCATGGACAAGGCGGCTACATGTCTGCGCACTGTATTAGGAAAGAAATCTTTATCGAAACCCTCCTGCAAAAAGTCCAGGATCTACAGAATAGAAGCCGCAGTGGGATCCGTGACCTTTTTGGTACACCAGTGATGGAATACTTTCCAGGTAGCGCTGTACATTCTGTTTGTGGAAGGCCTCCTGGAGGCTTGTATAGTCCTGATCAACTTTCTGGAGAAGTTGTCCTTCCTCTGGATCCTCCTCCCAAGTGCCAGAAGGTCAGTTGGAGCCACTGAGGCCCTGGGTGTTCCAAGACCCTCTCTGGCTGAGAGAGATCCTGTTCTGAGGAATCCTCTTAGGACGGAACATTGACAAACTCACTAGGTCTGTGTACCATGACTTCTGAGCCAATGGGGAACTATGAGAAGGGTTTCTGCCTGTTTTATTAGCACTTTCCGTATTATTCCCGGGATGAGGAGAAGAGGAGGGAAGGTGTAAAGGAGACCCTTGGGCCAGCGGTGTGAAGGGCGTTGACCCCTTCTGTGCCTGGCATCAGGAATCAAGAGGAGAAACGGGGAAGTTGGGAGTTTGTTGGAGTGACAAAGAGGTTGAGTACCGGCCTTCTGGATTTCTGAGTATTTCCTGAAAGACATCTGGATGGAGATGCCACTTGGAGTTATCTACCCTGGTTCTGCTCAGGTAATCTGATTGTACATTTGATGTCCCCGATATGTGCTCTGCCTT
This sequence comes from Laticauda laticaudata, assembly GCA_004320025.1. Taxonomy (NCBI): domain Eukaryota; kingdom Metazoa; phylum Chordata; class Lepidosauria; order Squamata; family Elapidae; genus Laticauda; species Laticauda laticaudata. The sequence goes on along the minus strand of BHFT01025473.1, from coordinate 156,879 downwards.
GATGGACAATAGGTGAGCTCCTGCCCAGACTCCCAGTTGCTCTGCTTCAGTCATGAGGGATCTGGAGTGAGTTCCTCCCTGGTGACTGACGTGTGCTTTGGCCTCCACATTGTCCATTAGGATCAATACATGTTGGCTGGCTACTTTGCTTTGGAAGTGTTTGAGAGCTAAATGAATGGCACAGAGTTCTAACCAGTTTATATTGTGTTGAAGGTCCACTGGGGACCATTGTCCCTGTGTGAGTTAGGACTATAGATGGGCTCCCCATCCTAATAGATTTGCATCCAAAGTCACTGTTACTTGATTAAGTTCCTTGAAAAAGGACCCCTTGGAAATTGCTAGGGAAACCCACCACCTGAGGGGTCAGACGATGTCCAACTTTAGAAGTAGACCTCTATCAAATCGATGAATGTCAGGAGATTGGGCTCCCCTTATGCCTTCCAATATTGGCTGCAAAGATTGCATCTTGAATCTCTTGCATTCTACTTGAGTGTTCAACTTTTTTAGATCCAGAATCACTCTCCACCCCTCCCAGGCCTTCAGAACTACGAATAGGTTGAAGTAAAATCGTGCTCCCTCTGGTCCTCCAGTACTGGCTCAATGGCTTGGATGTCCAACAAGTGTTGGACTGCCTTGTTCATGAGCTCTTTTTTAAAGAGGTTTTTGGAGACTGGGCAACAGGCGAAGGTCCTCGGAGGAATGGAGTTCCAGGATGAGACCGAATACCACAGTTTTCAGGACCCAAGAATCAGATGTTATCATCTCCCAAAAAGGGCCAGCCACCGATGGGAGGAGGGGCAGTCATTTGGATCGACGAAAGGGACGACCTCCTGTTCCACAAAAGGGCTGTTTGGATTGGAACTGTTTTCTATTTCTATCTCAAAATCCTGATCTATCTGGAGGTCGATCTGATCTGGGCTGATAGGATCTTTGGAATTGTGAGAATTCCTGACCGGAGTCTGAGGAACGAAAAGGCTGCCTATGTGTGTAGGGAGAAGCCCATCCAACAGCCCTCATGTTAAGAGAGAACACCTTATGTTTATCCTTGTTCTCGACCAGGAAGGGATTCAAGGCCTCTCCAAATAGGGAAGAACCCATGTATGGAGCTGAAGCCACTTTCCATTTTGTTTGAGCATTCACCTGCCAATGTCACAGCCAGAGCAAACAACAAGAAGTAATGTTGGAGGCCAGTGCCCTGGAAGAAAATCGGGCTGCATGCAGGGAAGAATTGGCCACAAATTCGGCCACTGCCATCAATTTATTGATCTCCTGATGATTTTCTGAGGGAATCCTGGCCTATAATTGGTGACGTCAGAGGAGGGATGTTCTGATGGTGGCTGCCCCTACTTTGATCCAGACATTGGCCTGGTGCGTTCTGGGGACATTTTGTTCCGCCTTCTTATCCTCTTTTATGCCATCAGAGATCGTGGAGGGGGAAACCAAGGACGCCAATGGTTCATCCAGAGGAGGCAATTGGAGAGACTTGGTAAGGAGAGGAGCCATATTGAAAAACTTTTCATTACCCCCCCGGTGTGGGGAAGGAGCCTGGTTGCATCCATTGTCTTTGAACTTCATCCAGAAACAGTTTGGGGCATGGAATTTCCTGCTGTAGAATGGTGGGTTCAGAAAAAAAACTTACTATTGGGTTCCTGATTTTTTGGGAACACTGGATTTAGGGTCAATTTGGGCCGTGGTCCTAGCCTTATGGAGTAGGGATTTAAACAGGCCTGGACGAAATAGTCCCGTGAATGGGGGCGGATCAGGAGACAAATCCTCATCTTCTGAAAACCCCTGTTCTCCTTGACCTTCCTCCTCCATAACTGATGCCCTACTTCTGATGGAGTGGGCTAGTGAAGCAGATCTCTGGTGTCTAAGAGATTCCACTGTGGTCTGGTATTGCACAGATTGCAATGGGGATCACACCTTAGGGAAGATGGATGGCTCCTCCTCCTCAAAATGGAGGCCACGCCGAGAAATGGCCTGAGAAATAAGAGCCTTAATTTCATCTGATAAATCTGGGGCCAATCTATCTGCTGAGCAGAGCCCCACTGTCTTGGGAGCAAATGTGGCCACAGGAACCCTGGTTCTGACTCTGACCTGTAAATCTGCAGAACTAGGGATCATGCAATCAAAGGGAAATCTTTTGAGTTTGGATTTCCTCTGTAGATGGAATGTTGTCTGCTCTCTACCTCCCTCTAGTGACCATGCACCAGGAGCTGCAGTCAAGTCTTGCACTAATGGCTGCTGCGGGAACAACCAGGCTCTGGCTGGGGGGATGGGGATTACCTCTCCTGTTCTGCTTGCTTCTGAGCTCTGGAGAACTGCTTTTCCAACACCCTCTGCCTTCGTTCTTCCGCTATTGTAGGTTTTCTGGAATAAAGAGCTTTTTCCCTTATATCTTGTTTGCTGCCTCTTTACTTGCAGATCTGATCTTCTTGGGGCTCTGTTTGGACCGTTTAGCAGGTTTGGGCTCCATGCTGGCTGCTGCTTGATCAGCCATCATGCTTTCTGCCTAGATTGTGCCAGGAGGAGAACTGAATGCTCAATCCCCCAATCTTCTTCCCAGTGCAGCTCTTCAGCCTAAGGTTCTGTCTCTGGGCTGTGTCAGTGATGGCACTACCAGTTTCCTGCGCTAGCCTCCATAACTCGCCATGTGGTCTATATGCCACCAGCCCCCAAAACCAGCTGTTTGGCGCTATTAGTGCAAACAGGTATTACCCGGTTGAGCCTGGGTGTGCAAACGGCACACTGGAATCAATCATGGCTGTAGTGCATCCCCCCTGGATTGTTATTAAGCTCTCCCCTGACAGCCTGGGCTGTTTGACCTTAATTGGTAGTTCAGGAGAAACTGCACGGAGTTGAGAGCAGGCTGTGAAATTATTATTATTATTATTATTATTATTATTATTAAATATATAAATTTAATATATAATAAATTATATATAAATTATAATATATACTACGATGTTTATAGATATAGATAGATTAATAATATATAATATATATATGATATGAGTATAAGTAGACCACCCTAATAAGATATAATAACGCTTCCTAACAAAATATAATAACATATATACAACACACAATAATAATCAAATACGGCTATATACAATAACATAACTTAACATTACAATAATAACATATACTGACCTTTTATAACAAATACAGATCATAAGGATACCAAATTATCTAAGAATCAAACCAAACGGACAACACACCGTGCTACCAGACAAAAGAATAATATCTAATCCACATAGAACCCACAACAAAGGACACAGCAACAAGGGCACATAAGAATGGAATCGACTATAATAACCTAGATACACGACACGCTGAAATTGAATAGACTATCGAGAACTTCATATCCTAGCAATGAATCCAAAAAACCAATTAAGAAGAAAAATTACTATGAGAGAATTAAAGAAGACCTAGACCTGATAGCCAATACAACACAAAAAACTAAATATGATCAGAAAAGTGAAGTGAGGAAAAAGGATATTGACCCCGGATCCCCAAGAAGCGTGAACCAAGCGAAGTAAAAGGGATAGGCACCTAGTGATATTTGGCATGAACTTGAAGCCAGACAGTTGATGAGAGGAAGACAGTACTCACGAGATTAATAGCACAAAGATGAAGCAGAGAGCAGTTTAACGAGCTGCTGCTGCTCTCTAAATTGTCAGATAAATGATCCTGTCAGTCGAAACGGCAAGGAGAAGTGAAGCATCTCCCACTTCTGGAATGCTCTGAACAGCTCATGGGAGAAACATTTAAGTAACATACATTTTTGTACATTGTTGTTATTCTTCTAGTTTAGTTTATCAAGCAAAATGTAAAAATAAACACTGAAGTTTGAAGGGAAAAAATCGCCTTATTTTCAACAATTGCATTGTAACCCTATAGTACACTGACAACTACAAGTACAATCTAAAGGAGTGTAATTAAAAAAAAGCCATTAACCATTTTTGAAAAGGTTTATAGGGCTTCTTTAAAAAGCCATAATCATTTCAATGATTAATTTAATGTAAGATGTTTTTCAAGGTAAGAGAATTTTAATGTGCTAGTAGTACAACTAATAGAAGTATTAGTTATGGTATGCTTGTACTTTTATACATTTTCTATGTGTTTGTATATGGTGTTTTTCAATACTGGAGTTTTAATATGCTATAATAAATATTAACTATGGTAAGCCCGTGCTTTAAACATCAGACATGGTATGGCTATGCCTATCTCTGTACATTAATGTACATTCTCTCTCTGTACAAGTAAATGTATACTGTATGTATATATTTAAGAAACTAATTTAGTTTAACTGAATATATCCTTACTTAAGAATATTACAAATAAGCAGTCAGACTGTAATGGCTACCAGCAGTTAGAAACAAGAATATAGTACCTGCAATTGGGGCACATAAAAAATATGTTCAATATTGGGTCGATATGAATCCAAATAAAAGCAATTAGATAAGGTAGTGGACAAAAGAACTGGGACAGACTACAAAATATGAAATGAATTTGTCAGCAGGTTAAGTAATGAAAAGATTAAGAGTAGAGGAGTAGAGTAGAAAAAACATTTTTCTCCATTTATTGGATCAGTAGTTGATTCATCTTGTCAGGGAACATATGGATAAACTTTGATTTTTTTCCCTTTCATCTTCTAATGAAACATTGTACATGTAATAGTTATGGGCAGGGGTGTCAAACTCAAGGCCTGCGGGCTGGATCCAGCCTGTGGGGTGCTTAGATCTGGTCCACAGGGCTGCCCTGGAAATAGCGAAGGACTGGCCTGCCTCTGCCAGCGAAAATGGAGCCTGGAAAGGCTGCATAATGTTGAGCTGGCCATGCCCACCCTGGCCACGCCCACTGTCATATCATCATTACACAAAAGTTTCATCTGCATAATGACATCATCATGTTATTTGTCATCATCAGGCTTGACATAGATGATGCTAGTCAGGGAGTGGAAGAATGCCAAGATAGAAAATTCTCTATGGTTGTCAAAGATTACTACCTAGATACATCAAGGGAATCTTTATTTCCATGACAGTGCAAACTTTCATAAGCAAGCAGAATTTCAGAATATAGTATGTTATGTACTTGGTAAATCACATTCTGCAAAACTGAGAACTATTCCTACAAGAACGTGCTTCCCTTTTCTCTAAAAATTATTGCTAAAATGTTTATGCAAGAAATTACTTAACTATCTGCAACTGCAGTTCTTGGAATGACTTCACACACACTGATTATGTTCGCATGGACAGGTTCATTCAAACAATTTTACAGTTTACTAATTTGGCAAGAGCTAAACTACATAACACATGACTAGGCATGATCCCTGCTAGTTACTTTCAGTTTGTAACATTGCCATAGCAGATGTGAAAGAAGAGTGAGTTTCCAACAGTGATAATATTCAGGTAGGGCACATTGTATGAATGCACAGTTGACCACTGAAGAACTGCATTAGAGGTTAAAATGGGCATGCACAATGCTTTATTTTGAAAAAGTATGAAATTTTGTAAGATACCCATCTTGATTCCAAAACTGCAGATTTTTGTTCGAACACATTGTTTTTATCATTTAGTGTGATCTCACACCCTGAGTTTGAAATCCCTCTGTCTCAAGCTCAAGCTGCTTCCACGGTAGTTAGAACATCTTGTTTTATGCTTAAAACTTACATTTTGAAAAAAAATTCACATTTCATTTGTTTCCAAACAAAATGTTTTTGCACATTTCTAAATGTAACTTGTTTCATTGTAGCCTCTGTGATTCACATAGATGGGTAAATAAATTTCTAGATTCAGAAGAATATTGAGGAAAATAGGAATGTAATTATTCTTACAGAAACTTACAACATAGCTGTAAAATTAGCTAGTAAAATTAGCTACTTCTAATTTTAGTCCTAGTAAAATTAGGAGCAGCTATTGGTATAAGAAATGGCCTCTCTCTTCTGTCACTTCTATAAATATTCATATGGTAAGAAGTTGATGACATGAAAACTAACTTGGACCAGGACTTTTCTTCTGTCTTCAATAAAACTGTAAGCAATGGAATTAGGAATGATAAAGCAATGGCATCTTGCTTGGGCTTATACAGTGGGTTCTCTACCATTTGAAAAATCATGGAATTTCAAAGCCAAGACAATGTGCCTTCTTACCTATTTGTTCACTCCAAGAATACTGTAGAAGTCTTCCAAAATATAGTCAGCATTAGAACGTTGACAATATCAAAAATATAGTGCATTTAGAAAGTATTCAGACCCCTTCTCTTTTGTCAATTTTGTTATGCTGCAGCCTGATTTCACAGTTGAAATTCATTTTTTTTCTCATTAATCTACACTCAGTACCCCATAATGACACAGTGAAAACAGAATTTTAGAAATGTCTGTAAATGTAGTAAAAAGAAAAATCTGAAGTATCACATTGGCATAAATATTCAGACCCTTCACTTAGTACTTTGTTGAAGCACTTTTGGCAGCAACTACAGCCTCGAGTCTTTTTGAGAATGATGCAACAAATTTTGCACCCCTACACTGGGAGATTTTCTGCCATTCTTCCTTGCAAATCCTCTCAAGCTCAGTCAGGCTGTCACCACCATGCTTTACTGTTGGGATGAGAGATGATATTGGGCAAGTGATGAGCAGTAACTGGTTTCCTCCATAAACATTTAGAACTGAGGCCGAACAGCTCAATTCTGGTTTCATCAGACCAGAGAATCTTGTTCCTCATAGTCTGAGAGTTCTTCTGGTACTTTTTTGCAAATTCCAAGCAGACTTTTATGAGTTTCGCACTTAGAAGAGGCTTCCGTTTAGCCATTCTGCCATAAAGCTCAAATTGGAGGGCTGTAGTGATGGTTGTCTTTCTGGAACTCTATCCCATCTCCACACAGAATCTCTGGAGCTCAGTCAGATTCACCATAGGATTCTCTTATTAAGGCCCTTCTCCCCCAGTTGCTCAGTTTGATCAGGTAACTAGCTTTGGAAGAGTCCTGGCTGTGCCAAACCTCTTCCATTTGAGAATTATGGAGACCAATTCCATTTTCACTGTGTCATTATGGGCTACTCAGTGCAGATTAATGCACTGCGTAATAAAATTGCATAATTTTATTAACTGCAGCATAATAAAATTGAAAAAAGTGAAGGTGGTCTGAATACTTTCTGAATGCACTGTACGTCAAATAGACCAAAGAGTTAGAAGCATCATCTATAGATTTAGCATAAGCTTTTTTAGAAAATCAATGGGCCTGGTCCCACAGCTCAATGGCAGTGACTTCAGCAATCATCAGGCTCATTTACATAAGGTAAAACAATCATGTTTTAGGGAAAAAAAATGCTGGATTGAAACTTAGTTGTGAAATCTTCCCTGAAGGAGCATCTTGGAAAATGAAAGAGTCATAAGCACAAGAGAACAAGTCTTTCAAAGATGTCTATTACATAATTGATCCAAGGTATACCTAGGCAGAGTTAAAGAACGTAATTTGAGGAGAAGACCAACACATGTAACACCTTGGACTGTTCTGTATAGAAAGGATCTACTAAAAGACATGCTAAAAGACTGAACGTCCCAAGAATAAGAGAACATGATGGAATTAATAATTTTAATCAAGCAAATTTCCTTTAAAAAGTAGAGTGGGGATGAGAAACCCAACTACAATCTCAGTGATTTTGAGATAAATGGAAGAAAATTTCCACTCTTCTGATGAACAAAAGATGACTTGGAACATTAGATCAAGCGGGATCTTTCATCAATTTCTGAAGAATGAAGAGTGTAAATCAGATCTACTAATTTAAGGGTGTCAAACTTGATTTCATTGAGGACTGCATCAGGGTTGTGTTTGATCTTGTGGGGCTGGGGGTTGTGGTTGTGGGGGCATGGTCAGATTGGGCTGGCCAGCTTGACATCACTCCTCGAGGCTCATTTTCAACCACGATGGTCTCCTGCAGTCCTGTGCTGGTGAAAATGGTGCGCACAGCTTTTCTGGGCCTCCATTTTCATTGGCAGAGGGCTGCAGGAGGTTGTCACAGCCAAAAACAGAGTTCAGGTGGGCCTTGTGAGCTCTGTTTTCATTGGCAGAGGCACCATGGGCCAGTCCTTTGCTGTTTCCAGGGTGGCCCTACGGACCAGCTCTAAGCATCCTGCAGGCCAGATCCGGCCCCCGGGCATTGAATTTGACACCCCTATACTAATGGGGGCTAGTGATAGTGGAGTAAAGATGCTGTGGGGAGAGAAACTTGAGGCTGCTGGAGTCAGAAATGTGCCTTTATCTCTCTTTTTTCTTTTTGTCTTTGATTTGGCTGGGATAGGCTACTTTCCATAAATTAATCCTCGTTCATTGTGTAACATATTTGGGAGCTAGAATTTCCAAGAGCAGGAATTCTGAAAATATCAATAATGAACTCTAGCACTGAGAATGGGAAACACAAAGCAGAAGGCCCATTAAGGTGTGAAAAAGAGCTTCTGAGTTTAAACTTAAGAAAATATAGAAGAGCCTAAAGATTCATTTTCTGAGACATGTCAACAGTTTGAGGGTTTAACTCAGATGTATAATAAGGGTTTCTTAATAGATGTGCCACATCAAGTACTCAAGAAGTGCTAAGAAAGGGAGCTTAAACATTTGTCATGTTCTGGAACATTACATTTCTAGAAGATGTAACCTGGGGTGGGATTCAATTTTTTTAACAACCGGTTCTGTGGGCATGGCCAGGTGGGCGTGATCATGTGATTGGGCAGGCGTGGTTTCTTCTTTTTTTGCAGCAAGCCTTCCCATTTCTGTTTTTGGACCTCCTGGATGCCTCCTGGGGGGGCGTTTTTGTTCATAGAAGGCTTCCCTGGGGCCCAGGAAAGGCAAAAAATGAAGCCTGGGGAAAGCCACGCAGCACCCACCACTCCATTTTTGGGTCTCAGGGAAGTCTCCTGGGGAGGCGTTTTTGCTCTCAGAAGGCTTCCCTGGGGCCCAGGAAGGTAAAAAACAGAGCCGGGGGGACCTGCAAAGCACCCCCCACATTTCCTTTTTGGGCCTCAGGGAAGCCTCTTGGGGGTGTTTTTGCTCCCAGAAGGTTTTCCTGGGGTCGAGGAAGGCGAAAAATGGGGCGCAGAGGGGGCGCAACAGTAAGCAGTAAGACAGTGAAGGGGATGCCGGCACAGCTGATCATTGGAACAGCTGATCATCAGGAGGGGGAAAAATACCTTAAGGAGTTACTGGGCGGGGGAGAATGCAGTCAGCGATGTTAGGCATGTAGTGATGTCACGTATGCGTGATAAAGACTGACTGGGTGGGTAGGGGAGGGGGAGCAGAGAGAGGAGGGGCCAGCCAGGCGCACGATTTGCCGATTCTCTGTCCTACGCTGAATCATAACAACCGATTCTATCGAATTGGTCCAAACTAGTAGAATCCCACCCCTGATGTAACAGACTGATGAATAACCAATCCAAGCTGAATATTCTTCCTTTATCAGAATTTGCCGGTTCTAATATATACATACAGTAGGTACCCTGGCTCCAATTTAAAAATAGTTCACTTGCTGGAGGATCTTTGAATTAATCTTGCTTAACAATACTTAGTGAAATTGGGGAAAATAAGTTTCATTTCAGTCAGCTATAAAAGGTTTGAGAACAAGAGGTCTTGGACATTCATAATTGTATTTTCTTGCCTGCTGTGAAAAATTGTGGGAGGCTGAAGAAAATGAATAGAACAGAAAGACATAAACAAACAAAACACTGCAAGTGAGTCAGGAGACAACTTTAATAAATGGTAATTTAGACCAGTTGGAAAGAAGCCTGGGCAGAAGTGTGTGTGTCAATCAAAGAGACTCTGCCTTAATTAGCTTATGAGCAAGGGTCCCAGGAAGATCTCCCTGGCATATATGATTTTAATTTTAAATTTTATTTTTCTTTCAGAAAAATGGGAAGATAGCTCCCTGAAAAGCAAACCAGCAACTTCAAGCATAATTCTTATTTATAAGACATTCATCCCAAAGGAATTATTGGAAAATAAAAAAGGTATATGGTAGAATCCAGTATCTTATTCTCAAATGCCCACCTAACCAGAAAAAAGGCAATGGTACAGCCGGATGGATTACAGAAAACTGGTTTACAATAACTGTCTGAATATAATTACAATAACTATATTTTCAGCTACATAAAATAAAAAAAGTTTTTTTGGAACTTGCTAATAATGCTATAGGAAAAAGTGGACTACCATAAAAGTTTGACATTTCTACTGTAATACAGAATAAATAAGTCATTTGGTTAAATCTACTCATGGGGACTCTTAAATGTGAATGATGGGAAATTAGGTTTGAGTCTTTTTTGTAGCTCCATGTTCCAGATTTTGTATTCTTTTTTGCACTTTCAGGATTTAACATACAACTGAAGAACCTTATAAGTTATACTTTATGAGATTTCCCCCCTCATAAGTATGGGGGGTTACTTTCCAGCATCATCTTGAAGGCAAATTTTAAGTTATAGGAAGAATTAGCACAACCAAACCTATCTGAGGAAAGATATGATCCAGCAACAACTTGATGAAAAGGAACCCAAACTGTATCTGGCACAGATCCCATCTGTAGGCATAACACCACATTATGGACATATTTGGAGACTGCAATGATTCCCTATAGAAGTCTGTTCCTAAAGGTCAGCAGTTCCTGTGTGAAGTATTACAGCTGCAACAGCATCTTCATGTCAAAAACTTTCTACTTAGCTGGGAAATAACAGTTGCCTCTTAACAGAGAAGCTAAAAATAGTTACTGCACTTCTCCAAAAGCATTCTAAGAATACTTATATACATTATGCGTTTTCAGTTGCTGAGACTCAAAAGACTCTAATGTAATGTGGGAGAGAAGGTTCTTTAAATAATCATAATTTTTGATTGGATGATTTGCCAGCAACGGTTCAAATGTATAACAGGGAGCAAAGTTCTCAAAGTATTCTGGGTCTCAGAAAGGATAGTCTGCATACAGCAAGGAAAGAGTAGCTGTGGGAGGAGTGGAGGTTGATATGATAAATGAAAAATATGTCTTTATATAACATTTAAACAATAGAGGAGGTGAGGTAGATAAGAGAAGGAAATCAAATGAGAGATTTATAGCCAAGAATTCATTCCTATTTTCAACAACCACTCTAGTTGCTTTCCAATCTCAACCCTACAAAGTGAAAGGAGCTGAATCAAAGCTGGAGAGACTCCCACAGGCTGTCCCTTTTATATTAAACAGACTCAGCTTAATGATGTCATCAAGAGGAGTCTAACCCATCCTGGGCTCTCACAGCAGCGTGGAGAACAGAGCGATCTTAATACGTATAAATCAGTTAAATCCAGATTATATTGAAAGTGGAAACAGATGGTATTAAAAGCATATTTAAAATTATATTAAATATTCTTAATACACAAATAATGGATAATAGTCATGAGATGAAAGGGATAGTGAAGATTACCTGAATGATTATACATGTAAAAAATTATTCAGTTTTACATTTTTTGATTTTCAGATTCACCTAATATTCTCCCTTCTCTCATCGAAAAGGCCTGCAAGAATTCTACTTCATACTTGTGCAAACAAATCAACATTTCTTATTTAGCGGCTATTCAATTTTGTTTCAAGTTAGGAATATAGCTTTTAAAACAGAGTTTAACAAATATTTAGCAAATACTTCCTTAATTATATTTACATACTTCTCTTGTTCAGCTCCTGACACAGGCTTGGTACTTCGAAACAACTAAGACAGATGATTCTTTATTCATCATGTAAAACATTATTTCAAAAGCCACCAAGCAGAGTGCTGACTGCATACAGCATTAATGAGGAGATAATGCTGACAAGAGATGCAAGTTCTTCAGGGGATTGGCTTTCTTTTCAATTATTGCCAGAAGATTCTGTTAAATGAACAGTGAAAACACTGAATCAAATATTTATGGTTTACACAGCATAAATCATATGTTCATAGTCCCAACATAAATTTATAACTAGCTCAATGTACATTATGAAAGAATGGAAAATATACCATGGGAAAAATCATCTCATATATGTATTGCTTATATACATAACAAAAATTTCACAATTATTCTACATATATTCCATTATGTGGCATTCATATTTTAATTCAGCTAGCACATTAGGCCATAATATGGACTGTTTGCTTTTGAGTGATTCTAATAGATGAACCCAACTATCATGGCTTGCAAACGTTTTATGGAAGAAATGAGCAACCTATGATATACATATCTCTCTCTCACAGAACATTAAGACTATGCCAAAATGAGCCTAATTTTTCAGGAACTGGGGAATTTAAAGGTGGGGGTGGGAATGGTTTCCTTTCTAAAGGGCTCTTATTTCATACCACCTGAAACTTAAAAAAAATTAAACATATGAGTTAGTAGGCCACCACTGGACTACTAGTTCAGGGATTGTAATCTCTGACATTTGTAGTTGCTCACCTCAGATTTATAATTTAATATATTGCATAAGCCCAACCAACAGTAATTTATTCAATAAGCAATACTTTATTAGTAATTACTACAAACTTGCCTTCAATCGAGGACCTGTATACTGCACAAGTCAAAAAGAGGGCTGTGAAAATATTTACAGACCCTTCACATCCCAGTCATAAACTGTTTCAACTCCTACCCTCAAAACGATGCCATAGAGGACTGCATACCAGAACAACTAGACACAATGCCATCATTGTGTCGAATGCCATCACTCTGCTAAACAAATAATTCCCTCAACATTGTCCAATTATTTACAAGTCTGCACTACTATTACTATTAATCTTCTCATCACTCCTCATCACCCATCGCCTCCCATTTGTGACTGTATGACTGTAACTTTGTTGTTTGTATCCTTACGATTTATATTGACTGTTTCCTAGTATGATTTGATTGCTTATTGTACCCTATGGCTATTATTATTAAGTGATTGTATGATTGTTGACTCTTGACGAATGCATCTTTTCTTTTATGTACACTGAGAGCATTTGCACCAAGCCAAATTCCTTGTGTGTCTCATCACACTTGGCCAATAAAGAATTCTATTCTATTATATAAGGTACCATTTTCATGTATCCTTACAAATTACAGTTAAATGTCTGTTTAACAGTTAAACAAAGACATGCATGAGCTCTCTTTCAACAAACTGACCTTCATACTATTGCAAGAACCATCTGCTACTTACATAAAATTCATAAACTGGTTGACTGAAATGAAAGGACTTACATTGGCATGACAGATCTGCAAAATGACATTGGCAACAAACTTCTACCAAATAAGATAGAATATTAAACCATTTGTAATTTTCAACATTTTTAATATGTGTTAAACAGGATGTTATTCAGTTGTTACATGTTGCTACATGCAACATGCATTCTTAAATGCCCAACCAGTACTACAAAGAAGTAAGCTCTTCAGAATAAGTGATCCAAATGGTGGTTAGGAGGACATGAAACAAAAAAAATATTGCCATTGTAGAATAGGGATCTGAACAAAAAGAATAATTTCTTTTACAAAATACTGATCAATGTTTTCTTCTGTTGAATCATGTTCAGAGACTGCCTGGACCAATCACTGCAGTTTTCTCAGCAAGATTTTTCAAAAGTAGCTTGCCTTTGCTTCCTTCTTAGGGACAGGCCATGGTCATCCAGCTGGCTTTGTGACTAAAGCAGGTCTAGAACTCACAGCTTCCCATTTTCTAGCTCGATGCCTTAACAATTACTGTGCTACAAATTTCAAAATGAACTTAATAGAATTCTCTTAATAAGGCATAATTTTCATTCTTGATTGGTTAATTATTCCTACACTAACCTTGGCTAAAAACATGGTATACATTAGCAACTATTAACTAAAATTAGCAGGGTTCCTTTTCTTCATTTGTAGAAATTTCAAGGTGGATTATTTGTTTAATCAATGGGGCACACAAACAGTGAGGACTGTACTTGTGATTTATTTAAGGTAATCCTTTCCAAAGGCTGTTTGCAATTTTGTTCTTTAACAAACTTCTGTATCATTTTACAGATTTAAATACTACCAGAAACTGTTCATTATCTACCAAAAGCTGAGGTAACCATTTTAAACACAAACAAACCAAATTTCCATTTAATGTACTCTGCTCACATTGAAGTAATGGTGAAGAGAATCACAGAAGCTCCATCTTTAATATATTTAGCATGGCACATAAACCAATTAGATCGGGGGTTTCTACCCCTCAGCCATGGCCCACTACTGGGCCGTGTCCTATTTGGACCGGGCCCTGCAAGTATAGGCCTCTGTGAATATGTACAGCTCGACTTGCGCAAGTGGTGGATCAGTGTGCATGCACACCTGCGTGCAGCTCAACTTTTTTATTTATTTATTTTGTCAAAGTTATTAGATAACAGGTATAAGTATAAACATGGTTATAAATACATGAAATTGATACGAATAAGAAAAAAGAAGAAACAATAAGACAGGGACGGTAGGCACATTTTGGTGCGCTTATGCACGTCCCCTACAGACCTCTTAGGAAAAGGATGAAGTCAATAGTAGACAGTCTAATGTTGACGAAACCAGAGAGTCAGGTAGAGTATTCCAGACATTGACCGCTCTGTTGCTGAAGTCGTATTTCCTGCAATCAAGTTTGGTGCGGTTTATCTTTAGTTTGTATCTATTTTGTGCTCTTGTATTGTTTTGGTTGAAGCTGAAGTATTCATTGATAGGTAGGATGTTGCAATAGATAATTTTATGTACTATACTTAGATCGAACAGAAGGCAGCGTAGTTCTAGGTTGTCTAGGTGTAAAATTTCAAGTCTGATGGCATAAGGTATTCTCCTATGAGTGGAGGACTCTTCTCAGAAAATATTTCTGAACTTTCTCAATTGTATTAATATCAGATATGTAATGCGGGTTCCAGACTGATGAGCTGTATTCAAGTATTGGTCTAGCAAATATTTTATATGCTCTAGTTAGTAGAGTGATATTATCAGAGAAAAAGCTACACAGGATTAGGTTGATTTTGCATGCCTTATTCAGCCCTTAGTAGAAATTCTGGGAATTATATTTTCAACACTTCTGAAGGACACTAAGTTTGAGAAAAATTATCTAGTAATGGTCTTCTGGTTATGGACATGGAAAAGCTTGGAACCTCTCTGTTTGTTTTGCAGAGTAAAAATGTTATCTGAAGAAGTCTTATTTTCAGATACTTTCCTCATAAAACCTACCAGTGTTAATTCATGAAGCCTCCCACATGGCCCTATTTAGTTATTTGGAAAATGTGCTTCTAGCTCTTTTGCTTGTTCACTTGATTGTTACATAGAATAGAATAGAATAGAATAACAGAGTTGGAAGGGACTTTGGAGGTCTTCTAGTCCAACCCGCTACCTAGGCAGGAAACCCTACACCACTTCAGACAAATGGTTATCCAACATCTTTTCAAAAACTTCCAGTGTTGGAGCATTCACAACTTCTGGAGGCAAGTTGTTCAACTGATTTGATTGTTCTGTCAGGAAATTTCTCCTTAGTTCTAAGTTGCTTCTCTCTTTGATCACTTTCCACTCATTGCTTCTTGTCCTGCCCTCAGGTGCTTTGGGGAATAACTTCTTTATACTAAAATAGCTGCATCATGATTAAGACCTTTTTCTCACTTTGCACCAGTTCTTTAGAAC
This sequence comes from Laticauda laticaudata, assembly GCA_004320025.1. Lineage (NCBI taxonomy): Eukaryota > Metazoa > Chordata > Lepidosauria > Squamata > Elapidae > Laticauda > Laticauda laticaudata. The sequence goes on along the minus strand of BHFT01025473.1, from coordinate 141,252 downwards.
CAATTTATAAAGAATTGTGTCTGGAATCTGATTTAATAAAATATTTAAATGCTCAAAGTTTCTTTTCTATGGGCCTTTGGGAAGCTGGTTTAAGCATTATTTATGCAGAAGTACATTGGTAGTTAGGCATAGGTTCTCATTTGTTCTTAACTGTAAGAACATGTTTGTTTGATATAACTCCTAATGATATTTTTAAATTTTATGGGCCATACAGGTTGCTAACACATTTTATACATTTTAATTGTGATCTGAAACTGAATTTTAGTATGTTACTGTATCAGTTTTTTGATGTTGTACTTTATTGTTTTGCATTGTATCTAGTGACAAGCAAATGAAAAAATTATTACCACAAGTATTCACCTACTACCAATAAGCTGGTCTTGATTTTAAAACAGGGAACTATGGGAACTCATGGAAGCTTTGAAGGGGTTCCTCAAATGTACAGATGTTTCTCTTAAAATAATGCTCCATATGGAAAAGATTTTCTGAAGACAACTTGAAAACCATCAAACTAGACAGATATTTCTATGCAAAACTCAACATCTGTCTTATAGACAATTTTCCTTTCTCATTGACTTTGAAATATTACTCCCATAGTCATAATAGATTATAAAATTGTTGGCAAGCCTGGCATAAGTAGGTGACATACTTCATGAGAGCCCATTTCTTCTTGATATTACTGATCTGATATCAATGAATTTGTATTACCCAGAGTACTGCAAAGCAATAGTTCTTAAGCCATGGTGATTTAGATTCTTAACCAGTCACTGCTGGAGCTTCACTGGGTAACTGGACAAGCCACCACTGTTATCCACTTCATCTGGAAAACCTTCCCATGCTAGTAGTAATAAATAGAAGAGAGGTAGTAGTTACTACTTCTATTTAGTAGTAATAAATAGAAGAGAGGTGATCTGGTATATGAAAAATCTACCAGCATGAAAAAAAACCCTATGTCTGTCATGTTAAGTTAGCATTTAATGTATTCCCAAGGCTTTCTGTTTCCAACAGTCCAGAAGAGTACATTCTTAGTGCCAAATCTGCTTCATTTCAGAGATGAAGAAACATTAGACAGCTTCAAGGCAAACACTTTGAACTGACCTTGTATATTTTATGTAAGTGTAAGATTCAGCAACGGTCGTTCTACCATTACATGAAGTAAAACAGACCAGGATGGGTGCTACTCTGTATTCTTGACATGTCATCTGTAACAATCAAGAATCATTGTGATACTATGGTGATGTTGTATTAAGACTATGGACCCAAGTTTATCCTCAGTCATTAAAGTTTGAGAGGTAGCTTTTAGCCAGACATTCTTTCATTTCAACCTATGTCATAGGTTTATTATTATGGGAAAACTTGAGGAGATTTAAGCTCCTGATGGAAAGGCACCAGGAAATAGACAGCTGCCAAGACACTTTTCTGAGATATGCTTGTATCCTGATCACTATATTAATTGTGGCATTTTGATGATTTCCTCAAAGTGATACGTTATAAGAAGTTTATAGTTTCTGCTTACAAAAAGTAACTGTAGTTAACTCAAATTGGATTACTGTGAAAATTACCCCAGTTTTATCTTTTAGAATGGAGGGTGAGTGGTGATACTACTAACAGACAAGGAGCAGATTCTATCCTCTATAGAATAACTTACTTTGGAACATGAGTGAAATGAGCCAAAGAAATGTGCTTTGGCTAAAGTGCTGGACTTCTAATGTAGCATTCTCTTTATGACCTGTATGACAATTAATAGGCTATTTCCTTAAAAGAGGATTGCAGAATTGAATTGTTATTTATCATTCTTCCTTATCAACCATTGGAGGTATTTGAGACAGCTTGCAATCCAAGTCTTAATATAATGAACAATGTAAAGCATAAAAATCTATTACAAAAAAGCATATAATCTTACAAAAATAGCTGGTGCTACATCTCAAAATGCTTCTCAGAATTTAATAATGACAACTCAAAAACCCCTCCTATCAATAAATAAGAAATTAGTTATAAGTCTTCAGTAAATTAGAAGGAAGCCAAACAAATAGGGCCATGAAGAATATTCTTCAAATGAGGAACATTCTAGTAAAGGCCATATTCTCCCTCTTTCCTACTGAGAAAAATCTTGAATAATTGTAAACACAATGTAGTATTTGCAAAATGGGCAGCAATTTGTTAGACAAGTCTGGCCCTACCAGTGACACCTGAGTTTAAATATAGTAAAATGTATTTAAAAGATAGGGTTTGGGGCTTTAGTTATGCAGCTGAGGTGGTCATCTTTACTTTTTGGCACCTTACCCCCCTTTAGGAGATACACCTGCAAATAGGGAGGTAAGAGGAATCTACAATTTTTTAATAAACCCAGTTGGCAAGATGTATCACAAGTATCATGATGGATTGACATGACTGTAGCACCATACACAGGGAGCTAGAATTTTTTCTTGTCAAAAAAAAGAAACAAACTTTTGCTCCTTGAAAAATCCCATAAGTACAGTATATATAGAAGAAATATACTGTATAAAATGGAAGCTCCTTTTAAAAATCCTGCTTTCTCTCTATTCACTGTTTCTCAACTGTTTACCCTGTCCTCCCTCTTCCCTATCTCTCTGCCTAACCCTTCTTATGTTTTCTCCTAGCTTGCACTGCATGGTGTATCTCTAAGATGAAATCTCTGGATAAAGTGGATATGGATTTCTCATGTATTTTGTAAAAGGAATCCATACACATCCTTATTAGATGATATTGTCCCACAGAAATATCCCCAGTAAAAATAGAAAAAGGTAAGAGCTGCCATTAAATGATTGAAGCCCTTTCCTAGGTTGGACATGGTTGCGGTTGCCACCTCATTCACTTTGACAGACACTCCTATTTTCTCAGTCATTTGGCCAGTAAAATGGATCAGATTTCTGTTTTACATTTTCATTTCTTATCAGCAGGAGGGTAACATCTCCCCTCGGCAGAGCTCACTATTTTAGTTCTCATGACCTGTTAAGCTATTCATTTTCATGACTTGAGAAGAACTTATTCTTATAGCATTATTCCTTTCCTTCCATTTTTTGTCCATAGACAGGAAAAGAGATCATACTCATTTTTAAATATTCATAAATCAATGGCTTTTGGAAATGTAAATTTTCATATCATTATTATTTTAAAATTGTAATAGAAAAAAACATTCTGAGTTTTAATACTTGGAAGATAGAAATATGACAAATCCGGCTTTGCTATGAATTCTGGTTTTTTTTATAAAAGGATACTTAAAGACAGGGTAGCTTTCGATCTAGGAAATATGTAAAAATGGCTCTTTGTTAATAGGGTGAGCTCTTTACATCTGGATTAGGGTTAATTGACAGAAGCCTGTCACCTTTTATTCTTACAGATTCCATCAGAGAAACACTTTGTGCTGATCTGAAAAGTACAGAATTAGGTGCTTCATTTAAACTATTGACCTTTATAACCTACTCTTATAAATACCTGATATAAAATGGTTTTATCAGCCTTTTTCTTTTCCATCTGTGATGCATTTCCCCTTTTACATATAAGAATGAAAGACAGTGATCTCTTTAACTGCCCAGATGGGAAGAGATGCAAGATATGAAGTTAGTTTTAGGCTGAATTTAGGCAAACCAAGAAAAAGCATATTTATTGAAAATACTCCTATATACTTAATTTAGTTTAGCTGTAGAACAACATATACTGCAATTCCATTTGTTTCTTAGTATTAAAATTTTATGCACTTAATTTGTTGTTTATCCAGATTGAATCACTTTTGTTATTCATTTGTTTAACTTGCATCCATTTACTTGCAAACAATATTCCTCTCCTTTCATTCTGTCTTTACTCAATGATTCTGAAATTTAATTCTTCCTACCCCTACATATTTTGAAGAAAATCCTATTCCAAAATTGTTGTTTGCAATTCAAGGGAGCCTTTGACAAGTATTCTCTGGTATGGGTTATAATTTGGACCAAAAACAACCCCTAAAACTAACAATCCCCTCCCCTCAAAAAACCCAAAGGAAATACAAACAAAGCATGCATACTGATTGAGTTCACAGAATTAATGCCACTTTTATTTACCATAAATATAAGGCTTAGGGTTAATTAAGCCATTTCACTGGCTGTTAGGTTATGTTTTTGTAGGAGTAGGCCTGAGTCTCAGAGTTGTGAGTGTGTTTCCCAACATGCACAGAAGATCTTTATGAACTAATACCTTGGCAGATACATTATGTAAACCATGTTCATCTTTACAATGTAAGCTGAATCCTCAGACATCAAAGCAAAGACAGCAAACTTCTATGAGGAGTATGAGAAACCGTAACAATAACCATCATCATCATTATCATCTATATTAATTTTAATTCTAAGATCATTTGCAACTATGATTTGAAATGATTTTAGGGTCAGGGAGGGTAAGAAAAAAATAGAATTTTAGGGTAGATCATCTATAAATAAAATTTCTGAAATCTAAATCTTTCTCTTTAAAATATTTAAAATGACATTTTATTTAATTTTATCTATTTTGATTTCTTTATATTGTACTATGTTCATATAAAATGAATATATAGCTTCTACACCACAAAATAAACAAAGCTCTTGAATGCATTTTTTAAAAATCCACACATTTGAATGTCTTTTTTGCAAATCGACCTTGTGAATAAAATTAAATAGTTTGTGAAAATGTCTTCCAGCACATTTTTTAACCTCCCACTTCCCTTGAATGCATGGAAACACATAGCAAGGTTGTTTACAGTGTCTGAGAATTATGCAGTAGATTGGTGCACATGAGTGTTGTCTTTGGGTATAGTTGTCATTTGCGCTCAGTGGGTTGCACACGATTCTGTCATGATTTGCCCTTGATGTTGTCCAATTCCCTCTCCTTTCCTTGATGACCTGCATATTAAATTTCAGTACTACAAGACTCCAGATTTTGGTGGTGCCTTCCATTTGTCAGACTCATTATAGCCACTCAATTGCTCTTCTCTATCATATCTGCTCTCATTGAACTGCACTTGGCATCCCCTGAACAAATAGATACCTTTCGGAACAGAGGTCTTCAAGGTGGGTGATTTTTTTTTTCCTTAAAAGAAGCACATCCAGTATCATTTTAGAGAATGGAATAAATTTGAATATAAAGCTTTGTTTCTTGACCCCTGAAAACTGAAACTGCAACAGACTTAATAGTAGAAAAGGAATTAAAAAAAAAAAGACCTCTAAATGCAAAAATAAATGCATATGACCAGAGGTAAACAACCTTAGATTTCAGGGCATCATGTATCTTCTCCAGAATTAGGTTGCAGCCAAAGGCCTTCTAAAATGTGCAAGGAAGTTGCAGTTTTTAATTTTAAATTACGTATTGCATGAGGATTAATCCTATTTAGAATCACAGTGTGTATGTATTAAACTGACATGGTTGCCCAGCACAGTTACATGACTCAGAGCAGGTAGACTCATAAACTCATGTTTGGGAGGGTTTTAGATGCAATACCCCTAACCCTAACCTTAATCCTTGTTCTAGGTCTATAAGAACACTCTAAAGCATCTCTATGGTGACCATGCAGTTTCTGTAGGAAAACCTCTAGTAAAGAGCTGACAACATGTGGCAGCTTATTTCACTGGCTGGCAACTTATACCCTAAAGACATTCTTCCATTATCTAGCTGGAGCTTCTTCCTTGTACTTTTAAACTAATACTGTTCTTGCCTGTTGAGGTAACAGAAAATAAATCCACTCTTTGTTTCCCCTCTGTGGTAATAATACTTCTTATATATGGAAAGAGTGCTACTGTATTGGATTTTTTTCCCTCTTCTGTAAGCTACACTTATCTAGCTGCTGTAATAGCTTTTCCCATGACTTCATTTCTTGGTAGCCTTGTTTGTCCTTTTTGAACAATAATGTTCAGAACTCAGGACAACATTCCAAGTGGGGCCAGACCTTGGCAGTGTCAAACAATGTGATAAGAATGCTGGGTTTCTATTAAAGTACTCAAAGTTAGCATTTGCTTTTAGTGATACATTGCACTACGCTCAGATTTCTCTCACATGTACTGGTGCAAAACTAGGTTGCCTCCTTCTTATATTTGTGCCTTACATTTGTCTTATGCAGATGCAGAAATATGTATTTCTCCCAGGGGTAGGATTCAAATTTTTTAACAACCGGTTCTGTGGGCTTGGCTTGGTTGGTGGGCATGGCTTGGTGGTCATGTTATTGGCTGGGTGTGGCCAACTCAATATCACTCACATTGAGACACGCATCTCCTTGCCTGGCATTTCATGACTGTGAGGATGTTGCAACAGTCGTAAGTGTGAAAAATGGTCATAAGTCACTTTTTTCAGTGCCACTGTAACTTTGAATGGTCTCTCCACACAAGCCAAAGTACCAGCAAAGGAGGGGAAAAAACTCCAGAGAAGTTCCTGAGACAGGAAGTTTAGTCCTGCCAAGAATGTAATAAGGGTTAACGGAGAGGCAGTTTCTGTAAGCAACACCAGAATGTTTTCTTCCTGCCTTCCTTGCAGGATTAGGCCAGTAATTTCTTCTAACAACCGGTTCTCTGAACTGCTTAGAATGTTAACAACTGGTTCTAGAGAACAGGTGCGAACTGGTAGAATCCCACCACTGATTTCTCCCCAGTAAATTTTATCATTTCAGCCACTGTTTTTTTTGAAATATTTTCCTCAAAAATATTATCTATCTGTCCCAGCTTCAAATTTGATCGGCATCTATTCTGTTTCTTCATTGAAAATACAGCTAAAAATGTTGAATAGCCCTGTGGCACTCAGCTCCAAACTGAAAGGAAGTCTTTAGCAAGCTTTCTTTGAGTGCAGTATTTTAAACAATTGTGAATCTTTCTTATACTTCATCATTTTCATAATGAGGGACCTTGCTGAAGACTTCCCAGAGTCCAGATACACTAATGTCTCTGACATTTCCTGATCTTCTAAGCTAGCAATGATTTCAAAGAAACTAATTAGTTTATTCTGCCAGCATCAACCCATGCTGGTTCCTGTATGCCTATTCAAGAGCTCACAAATATGCTGTGTAATAATCTGTGCAAGACTTTGCCCAGTATAGTGTCAAGCACAGGAAATCAGGAGTCCAGGCAATACAAATGCATGTAGGTGTATTGTATGCTAATGCTCTCTAGAAGAATCTGAATTACTAATGGTCAAACCAAATAGATTACAGTCAGTATAATTCAAGGTGGACTGGATTTAATGCTTAGAAGGGACTCAAGACTGATGATGCATTTGACCCCTCCATTGTGCTCAGCCTAGTCATCACCTACATCTAGATACCAAGTGGAGAAGTGCAATTCCTTTCTCTTTTTGAAAATGGAAGTAACTTTGGCCCCCTTCAATCTTCTGAAATTCTCCAATCCTTCAAAAATTCTAAAAATTCCAAAAATTATTGTGTATTCTGTATTAATATTTATAAGTGCTTTCAGTATTCTAGGATGTAATCAGTCTGATTATGAAGACTTCAACTTATCTTGTTTAAAAACAACAGGAAAAGCAAGTCTTCCAGAAAACATAGGGTCTATCCCACAGTCCTCCAAAAGTTTTTGCGAAATTCTAATCTTGACCCTGATACACAGGGAAGATTATAAAATACATGTTTGAAGAGTAATATGAATTATATTAAACTTAATTTGAATAGAGCGAAGTGAAGGTTGTAGGTCCAACAACTAGTTTTTGAAGTATGTTCTCAAGGCTTTCCTTTCAAATCCCAAAGGTTCTCCTCAGACTATAAGCAGCTCTTTACTTAATCTAATTCTACACTTTAAAACAATCCACCAGCAATCTATTAATATTGCCCAACAAACATACTTTCAGTTTCAGAATACATACGTACAACGTAATTCTTGTTGGTAGAACTAATAAACTAACTGAGAAATTGGCAGAAATTTCTGCTCACTTTCAAGTAATCCCTCTCTTTCAATGGCCACTCACCGAGGCATAAAATATGAACATATTATTAGAATTAGAGAATTAGCACACAAATGTGTTTGTTTTCCTGTTCCCATCTTAACCCTATTGACAGGGTATCATCAATCATAAGCCTGGAAAATATGTTCTTCACATTTATGTGGTATCTTGAAAACTTTAGGCATAGCATTTTACCCTACAACACTATGAATATGACACATGAAATCAGAGGTGGTATTCAGCAGGTTCTGACCAGTTGGGTAACTTGAGCCAGTCACTTTCTCTCAGCCTCAGGAAGGAGGCAATATCAAATTAAGTGTTTATTTTCTCCTTTTGTGCCTTATAAAGCAGCACAACCTGCATAATCAGTTTTGTTTCAAACAAGGTTTCCTCGATTACTTGTTTATTGTAAAATACTACTACTTGCTTTTTTTCTGAAGGTGTCTGTTCCTTGTTCATGTGCATGGTGTGGAAAAATGTGAGTGCTGCCTTCTATAGGCTTATTTTACTCAATCTAGGACAAAGAGCTCCTGGAGAAGTCAGCTCAGCTCTTGGAAAAATATGGTGTATTCTTTAGACCAGGGCTGTCAAATTCCTGGCCTGTGGTCCAGATGCATCATGCACTAGTCACACCCATGCCCAGTTTAGTGAAGGGGAAAAAAGTCCCGATACATCACATGATGCTGCCATGATGACATCAGTTTGACACCCCTGCTCTAAACAAATCATATTCCTAAACCTAGGTTTGCTAAATGTATATGCATGCATCAATGTCATTAGTATATTGAAGATATCCAATTATATCTTTTCATCCCAGGTCTGACAAGTGGGGCTGTCAAGTTTCTGGCCCACTGTCTGGAGGCTGTACAAGTTTGGGGAAGGACTATATCACTCAATCCTCCCAAGACTGAATGGCTGTGGGTATTTGAGTTATGAAAATCTGGGGATGTTCCATCTTTGACTTTCAAGGAATGCCATGCAATCTGGGGTTTCTCCAGAATTTGCTCCTCCTGCTTGAAGAGCAGGTATCAACTATGTCCCAGAAGTCCTTTGAATAACTCTGTTGGGTGCACCAATTTCCTAGATTGAGGTGAGGTGGGGATACTATCAGACAGTCACTCATGCCCTAATCCCTTATAGTTTAACTGTTGCAATGCACACGACTTGTGGCTGTCCTTAAAAACATCTGAAACCTCAACTGGTCCAGAATGTGCTAGCATGAGCGGTAATGGACATGCCTTGGTATGCTCATATAACACTTCTGATTTGCAAGATTTGCTGGATGCCAGTTTGCTTCCAAGTGTGATTCAAGGTGCTGGCTGTTACCTAGAAAGCCATACATGGCATAGAGATTTGTTACTTGAGGGACCACCTGTCTCCCACAGCATCTGCCTAGCCAATTTTATCTTGTAGGGTTATTATACTTTGGATTCTTTCAATTAATGCTACTACCATTAACCACAAAGAAGATAGTTGTACAATTGAAATGGTTTCCAGTGTGTTTTATCTGTTTGATAAAAGATTTTGGAGACAAATTTAATTTAACTTATGGAAGAATGTACCTGACAAAGGGGAGAAAGAAGTAGAAATACAAAAAGTAGATGCAGTAAAATGGTAATCTCTTGAAAAGTGCAATAAAGGAAATAAAAGCCACTAATAAATTATATTTATGGTGGCCATCCTGCCCCAAAAAAGAGACAGAAAAGCACACTTACTTCTATAATTTATAGAAGTAAATTATAAATTATATAGATTATATAGATAGGTATTATATCTTAAATTATATAGATAGGTGCACATTTAAAATTATTATAATTTAAATAAATGAACATGTCTTATCTAATTGGAAAGATTGACTGACCCATGTTTGCAAAGTGTCCTTGGCGTTGATTCTCTGTGTTTTTGGTCCTTCCTCTTTAAAACAGATCTGAACAGAGAGCTCTTCAAATAGAAGACTGCTGTCTGTACATGGCCACCCTAATGACATAGATCTTTCTGTTCTTCAGAACTTTGCCCCTTGTGGGAACAAATGCCCTGGAGCTCAGTGTATTTTAACTTTGCCTCCCACAGACCCTTATTTTAGATCAGTGTTGTTGACAAGAACTTTTCAAAGTTCTGCCTTCCCATCTGAAGTGAATCTGGCCCCCTTATCATTGATCCAGACCAGATTGGTTTTATTAAAAACAGAAGTTACTCCCACGACATGTGGCGATTGTTTAGCACTCTGAGTTTTTTTTCCTTATAATGGTATTTCCCTGTAAATACCATGAAGCCCTGTTAGCCCTCAGTCTGTACACAGAAAGTGCAGGCAAGCCTGTAGAATTAAAGGAAGAACTATTTGTAGCATATTGGATTGAAGTCTGCTCTGTGCTTACTTTGTTTTACTCATCAAGATGGAAAAAAACAGACTCAATTATGACCAGATGATTCAATGGTCAACATAAGGAAGCAACTGACTGAAAGACAGTGGAAGGTTTGGTTGGAGAAGAATAGGCGTTTAAACTAGGAAGAAAGAACATCCAGCTTACATGTACATGGTGCCATGTAGTGATCAGCATGTCTATTTCTGTGTGTGCATATGTGTACACATGTTTCTTTAATTTATTTAAAAATTTTAGGCACAGGCCTCCTTCAAGATGGATTACAAGAATGAAATAGATTAAAGTCATCATTTTAAAGAAAGCAATGAAAGCTTGATTTCAAAAACATGGGCCAAAAATATATCCAAGCAATCTGGACAGAAAAACCATAAAACATTTCAGGACTATCAAAACCAGCAGCATGGAACTAAATCCAAAATCTAGCCATGCTTAAGGTCTGCTTTAGGATCTTTCTTTAGCAGCCAATTGCAATCCAATTGGCAAAGAATTGAAGGACCCCATCTACAGTCTGTCATCTTCTTTTAAGATTATAAATGTGAAGCTTTTACAAGTCAACTTCATCCATGAACAGATTATTTAAAAGGCTGTTCTCACTTGATATGATCTCACCAGTCTTTCTCTGCTTCAAAGTAATAGCAAGGGTACTGAAACAGTGCACTGTAAAAATTGGAACTCAATTGCAAACGGAAGCAAAACAGTACCTTGTTTCCTGAGTGTCATTCCTCAAAATGGCATTGAAGAAGAATGTAGCTGACAGAGGTCTCTCCCAACAATTGCCTTTTGGTTGGAATTTTTTTCTACTAGATGGGTGAAATGAAATAATTGAGATTTAGAAGATTCTTGCATGTGTTAGTAGATTTTTCATTTCTTCACCTACAATTGGGCAAACAAAAATAGGCACTTTTCATTTCGAGAGCTGCTTTTGCAAACTCTTTGGATGGTTCAAGATTATTTTAAAAAGGAAAGCTGTTTGTTTTTCCTATCTTTTGCTCATTAACATTGGCAAACAAGATTACAGTCATCTTTTCATGCTAGAACAATAGAAGTATAGGAGGCCTACTGCTTGAAGGATGGATATGGGAAGGAAAAAATATTTCTTATAATTAGTATTAAAAGTTTTAAACAAGAAGATAAACACTAACATAAACTAATAGAAAGTAAGGAAGAAAAAAGGAGAAATATTTCTGCTATGCATCTTCCCCTGCCATCTACTACATATTTCATAGTACATAGCTCAGTGCGGAGCCCAGTTTTGCTTTTAAGAATTAAAGTGAGGGATCCTTGGTACTCCCTGAGCTTTGTTGTTTTCTTGCAGTTGTTTCATTAACCAAACTCAGTAACATCAGCTGATGATGCTACCTAGTTCATACTTGATTTTTATGAACAGGAAGAGTTGCAATGAAGTCAATGGGCAGATAAAAGAACTCTGAGTCCTGGCCAGAACTGTAACCTGTGTCTCAGACAAGTATCTCACCAATTATCAGGAAAATAAATGGAGGGAGGAGGTACATATTCAGACTTGCAAGATTCTTTTATTGTAACCTTACAATAAAAGCAGTATTCATACCTTTATAAATTCATAACTTTATTTTCTTAGATTGGTCTACCTTAAAATGCTGACAAGTAAGAGATGTATCCCCACGGTAAGTGACTATCCCTTTTAAGAGCTCTTGTCTTTTGGTCATTATCCTCCTCCTCTGGGATAGTATTCTCCTGATGTTCAATTGGCCCCTCACCTATATTTTTTAGAAAACTGGTGAATATTGGATTGTTTCACCAAGCCTCTCTGGTTGATGATTTGTTTGTTCGTTTAATTGATGATGATGATGATAATCATCATTATTATGATTATGACAACTATGGTGAGTATTTTGGAAATTGTTCTACAGTATTTTGGGCCAGACAGTGGAAGCATCTTTTCATCACTTTTACAGCATAAGAAAGGAGATTTAAATCAGTCATTCACTCAGTTTCAGCAGGATAACAGCCTACTTTGAATCATTTCCTCAGGACTGGGACTTCAACTAAACCTGATGTGCACCACTGTTAATATACATAGGCTGTTAGCAGGATACTTCTAATACTTACTTATTTCCCCCTCTTGATTCATGCTGTCAGGGGTTCCTTGATTATTAACTTACACTATTTCACCATCAGCTGAAATCTTTCTGCTTTGATCTAGGCTGCCCCTTATTTCATTCTGCTATGTTCCATTCAAAATATTCATCTTGAAAAACAGCATCCTTACTATTTTGTACCTATTTGCATGATCCTAGTAAAATGAGTAATTGTTATTAGCATTAGTATTTCCATATGATTGAACTTAGAATGTGACTTCCCACATTTTATAATATCAAAGCAAAACAAGTTAAATCATAATATTGATTGAATAGTCCAAGAACACCATAATATAATAATACAGAGTGGTTCAGTGGTGATCAGATTCCATAAATGCTTTCTGAAACAGGTCAAGCTTCGGAAAGGTCAGCAAAGAAGATGCTAACCTAACACAGAGGGAGAGTATTCCATAATATTAATATCTGAGAATATTTTAATTTTGATGAATTTAAAGTGGCTGCAACAGTTTTGAAATAGAACCATCCGTGTTTCTTTTTCCAAATCATGAAAGATTTCATCACATTTTAATTTTTTGATAAAGTTATTTTTAATACTCAAAGTTGTAGAGTAGCTGTACTAAGCATTCCCTAAAGTTACATGGATTAAAATTAAAGACCTGGCCTTTTGGAATGTCTTGAAGACCTGGCTATGTGTCCAAGCCTGGGATCCCAAGTATTGGAAAAGTGCTGTTTCCTGGTTGTGTTGCCAGGTAATGAATTATAATATCTCTTGGAAGCTATTTGCATTTAATTTCCTTTTTGTACTGAGTTTTAACTATTTTGTTTTCATTGTTGTTTGTCACCCAGAGTCACCAGTTTGGAATAGGTGGCTATACAAAACAAACAAATAAACAAAGTGTACTGGAAAGTTTCAGCTATGGTCCTGTCCAGAGGTGGTATTCAGCAGGTTCTGACCAGTTCTGGAGAAGCGGAAGCAGAAATATTGATTAGTTTGGAGAAACAGCAAATACTACCTCTGACTGGAGATTTTACACTATCTTTCCCCTGCTACGCCTACCAAACCACACCCACAGAACCGGTAGTAAAAAAATTTGAATCCCACCACTGGTCCTATCTTGGAAGTTTTGGTCTTCATACTTGTAGGGCACATTGTGTTGGAAAAATATAGCTCAAATGTAATTGCTTTAAATACATCCTATTCAAAGTTTTTTTTCCCAGCTTTTTCTATGGTACTGGCAATGGAAAATAATCTTAAAGAGTATGTTTACTTCTTTTAAAATAAGATGTCAGGTTTCATTTATAATATAAGTGGGAAATGACATATTTTCCCCCTAAAAGCTGTTTTTTCTCCAGATCTCAAAAATAATCATAGGAAACCTAGGCAGTGATGGTTTACTGAAAATAAGAGTGATAAAGAAATGACAAAATGGGAATTGTGATGTCAGATTATGGACTTCGGTGCTGATTTTGGTATGTGTATATCAGTGATAGGTTTTGCAGTGTGTGACATCATAATATCTGTTTAACCATTTACACTCCCTTTTTCCCTCTCAACTCTGTAGTCACCTGTGGAAGGATATTTGTGATGTACATAATAGAATATGAAGCACAGTGTGGAGCCAGAACAGAGTAGCTCTCTCCCTCTCAGGCACCCAGTAGCTGGTGTTTTAAGCATAATTCTCATGCTTTAAACAGCAGCTAGTAAACAACTATCAAATCCAATAGTCATTGCTTGTTGTCTGTCAAAGTTCCCTTTTAAATATGTCCTAGTGCCCATCACCTCATCGAATAGTTGTGTATTCTGTAGTTAAATATGTTCATTTCAGTAGATTCCACTCAGTTTTATCTTGAAAGAAATAGGAAAATTTTTATTGTATACCCATTATAGGGACTTCTAGTTCATCTTGTTTTTAGTTTCAAAAAGTACCCATTGCTATAGCCTTTTTTGTTGGAGTCTACTTTAACTACCTGATGTGTTCAGATATTCAAGGGAATTCCCTCAGTCCTTCCTTCAGCCATTTCTAGAAAGAAAGAAAAAACTCAGTTATTTTAAAAGCCAATCCTTAAAGGAAGAAGAGACAGACACTTCTCATTTATATCTATTCCTTGTTTCCTGTTGTTTAAGCAATTGCCATTTGTTCCCTGCTGGATAACCAATATTTCCTCAGTTTACTCAAGAATTTTTGGTGCCAAATTAAAAAAAAGATTTTTGAAAGTCCATGTGTGCAGTAATCTTTTCGATAATGATTGTCTAAATATTGATAGCTCCTACAAACTTTAGAAAGTGATTGACCAGCCTTGGTTGTTTCTTTTTAACAAAGCTTGTTCTTTGATTGCTTCTCTTTAACAAGAATTTTTACTGTTTTATTCAAAGTAGATGTATTTTTCTTGCCTCAGGTCCCTTAGTGACAGCATGATTATGTTGCAGTCCTCAAGAATAGCCATTGATCTAAAAATAATTTTAATATTTCAAATGCATAATTATTGATATTACATCAATAATTATGTATTTGACTTCTTCAGGACATCTCAGATGGGTACTAGTTGGACATGAGGGTTTATTATTGTTTTTAATATATAATTTGGGGAATATAAATGCATCCTATTTCTCTCTTGTGGATGAATCTATCATCTATACTCAGCAGTGAAGACAGAACCTCTGTAGATTCCTATCTTTTTCTAATATACCTTTAATGTCTCTGTTGTCCAATGCACTCCCTGGATGGCTTTGAACAGATCTAAATGTATTGTTCTTGATTTTGTCATTATTATTGATTTCATGATAATTTTTCTCAAAGTTATTCTTTTAATGTATTTTATTAATTGCTTGCATTTCTTTGGCCATCATCTAATTTTCTTTTTTGTTTCCAACAATTGAGCAAGATCTGTATTTTATTGAAGACAGACTTCTTATTTTTGATAATTACTGTGACTCTTAACCATAGGATTATATTTTGGTCTTGAAGAGCAAGTATACTTCATGAGCTGATTATGATGAGATAGAGAAAGGAGGATAAATATTGTTCTTTTAAGTTTTTTTTCCAGAGGATTCTTATATATGACATTCAGATATTTGGGGAAAACCATGCCCCATATTCTGTATTCTAAAGAACTTTTTATAAAAAAATTGCTGTCAGGGTTCTCAGATCACCAGGGAGGAATTATTGTGTCTAATGTCAACTCGCTGTGGCCAACTATGCTAATTTCACTTGAAACTAAATATGAGATCAACCCAAAATTCATCCTGAAAGATGCAAAGCAGGCTTTCTAATTTCTACCAAATTTCCACCAAATCTAATACATATTTGATTGTCTGAGATGTGAGCTAATATAAGTTCTGGAGGGGAAAAATGATTAAATTTCCACAAATCTTTAATCCTATTTTCACTAAGAGTCTGGTATATATTTTGACTCCTGACTCATGAATTTTGACAAAGTAAAAGCAAGTAGTTTTTTATATTGTGATGTCAATACATTAAAGATGACATCATGCATTATAAATACGGGAAAATATGTACTTTGTGAAAAGTAGTAGTAGTAGACTTTTGTTTACAATACAAAAAAAGATTTATCTGTGGTTTGAGGAGGTTATAATTTCTCTCTCAATCTCCATTTTCTCTTTCTCTCATATATTTTCAAGATGGTGGGTTCTTTTTAACTTAAAGCATCACATTATTTTCTTTTCTTTTGTTATGTGATGAGTGGAGACATGCACTACAAACTTTTCATTTCAACCATCTTTATAGCTGTATTCGGTAACCAAGCTTGATTATTAAATTTGAACATTATTCTGCATCAATCCACTTCTGTGCTATGTTCTCAGGCCAAGTTGTCTGTGCACAAACCACAAACCAGATGTGAAGCTTAACTTTTTCAGGACTTAATTTTGCCACTTGGTTTGGATCACAGGGAAGTTTTCAGACAGCTGTCTTTGATGCCTTATGTTTGCGTTCATAAAAATTATATGGAAAGTTATAAAAGAGTGATAAGACTTTCCAGTCTTACCACCAAATGGAAAAGCTATCTACACAAAGAATTTATAACCATCTTGTAGCAATTTTGAAAATTTAAAATCATTTTAGTTGATTGTACATTAGCAATGTTGAAAAGAATGTAAATCTATCCAATTGTCTTCAGGGTTCATGAAGAGTAGACATACTTCCCACATTTTAAAACCCTATCTTATAAATACAGAGATTGATATTACAATATTTTATCATGATATTTCTGAGTAAGGGGAATGTATGCTAGACATCATGTTGTAGTTTTTCTACTGATCAAAGACACAAAATTAGGAGAGGTTTTTCTGTTACTTTCATTACTGAAAGAATAAACTACTGATTCTGCAAGAATTATATAGACAACAGTACAAAATCACAAACATACTTAAACAATCTATGACCATGGGACAACCACTGGCTGTGTGCCTACATCAGAAGTTTCTCTGATGGGTGATAACTCATATGTTAAACCCAATAATCCATCTTTATGAGATACAACTACTTTCTGTACTTCTCTTTAGTGTTGTGTTTCAGCATGAGCAGATTATTCAGTCTATTTAAGTTATTTCAACAGAGTATTTCTTCTCAAAAAAGGATTTGAAATGATTTAGCCCTGAACATAAGGAACAATGTAAGAAAACATTGTTGATGTTTGATTTGTTGCTATGCTGTTTTGTGATATTTAAATGAAAAATTGCAATCTTTTCATCCAATGTTATTTTTTTTTTCTCCAGGCATTGCTCAGAAAACATTGTTAAAACTCTGAATAACCTTTCAGCCACCATTGTAGTGGATGGAACAATGTTGATGTTATAAGTCTTATTACATTTTCCCCAGAAATGTCAGAAACAAATAAGAACCAGGACACCATATCTAACATCTGTAGAAAAACAGCATTATTGTGTAGAAAAAGATGGACTCTACAAGAGAGATGTGAGAGTTATTGATTCAAACATCTCTCAGCTACTTTTTTGGGGATCATTTAAAACAGCCCTCTTTGAGGGGAAAGGAACATCTGCCTTACCTTTGTGTCTGTAACAATCATATATTGTTTATTTATTTGAACTTATATGCCATCCTTCAACTACAAACAATTTTTGGGGGGGCAGCTGAACAAGTATAAGGCTAGCCAAGTGCTTTGGGTCAACTTCCTGTTTAAACTGAGTGCTGTTGACTTTGTTTGCTTTCCTTAAGTCAGGGATGTGAAACTCGATTTCATTGAGGGCTACATCAGGGCTGTGTTTGACCTTGGGGGGCTGGGGTGGCATTGCCTGGCCGGGCCAGGCATGGCCCTCTGCCAGCAAAAATGGAGCTCAGGATGGCCATGAATGGCCCCCAGGACCCCATTTTTGGCTGGGATGGCCTCTTGCAGCCTCAATGAAAACAGAGGCCCCCGAGCTCCATTTTTGCTGGCAGAGGGCTACAGGAAGCCTTCCCAGCCAAAATCGGAGCCTGGGAGGGCTTCATGTGGCCTTCACTTGTTCCATTTTCATTTGCAGAGACACCACAGTCCAGTCCTTTTCTGTTTCCAGGGTGGCACCATGGGCCAGATCTAAGCACCCTGTGGACTGGATCTGGCCCGGGGGAACTTGAATTCGACAACCCTGCCTTAGGTGAAGTGCATAAGAATTAAACATGCTTGAAATTTACTTTGATCATTCATATTGTTTTACTAAGGACTTATGAAAAAGACATTTTGAAATATCTTATAATAGAAGAAATGATTTCTTTAAAAGCCCAGCCTGATTTTTTTATTGATTTCTTTCAAATCTGGAATAATAACCCCCCAGAAATTGGCAGGTTTATAACTGCCAAGTGGTATGAAAGCCCCCCCCCCCTTCACAAGCCTGTTNTAAAAAAAAAAAAAAAAGATTTTTTAGGAAGGAAGAATGTTGGCATTAGGGAAGTTGATGTGCTTGTATGAATCTTCAGATGACCCAGATATAGGATTAAGGTTTATCTTACTGTATTTATATGATAGGCCAAGTTCCCCTTGTTCCCCTTGGAGATTTATCAATAAAACATGACAAGCAACAGTAAGTGAACACTAGCTAATTTAAACCAATTCATGCTGAACAATTCATTGACCAAGCATCTAACAATACATTTTCACACAATATTTTTTAAAATTGTGACAATTAAAAGTATTACAGTACAATACCTATGAAGTTAATATATATGAATTAAATTATGAGATAAGCACTTGGAATAATATAACAAAATAGAAAGTGCATAAAAATATTGTTAAGACTAGAAATTGAATATAGAAGTTGAATATGTAACTATGGTCATATTTGTATGTATATGTGGAACCTGTAATCATGCTGTTCACTAAAAAGAGATGTTAAAATGTAGAAAACTGAATAAAACTTGTTTTAAAAAAATTTGGATAGCAAGGCTTCATTATCGTGAAGAACACAGCATCTTCCATCTTCTTTGATGCTGTCCAACTATAAGATGCATACAAACTTTTGCAGTTTGTTCTAAGATCTGTATTTCATAAAACATTTATCATGTGGCTTGCTTTCTTCCAGATGTGTTGGATTAGATTCTGAAAATAGGTGGGCATTATGAGACATGAGCTGTAGTCCATCATAGTTTGGCAATATAGGCTTAAGGAAAGTTGACATATGAACTAACATCCTATTTTTTCCCTGCCTCTTAAAATATGATATTCAGGGACCTTCCCATATAATTAGTTTTGTCCAATTCTAGCTGTTGGCAATTACATAGAGTGGAAGATTGAAATTGATTATGGCTTTTAAACACTGAACAGTACTCTATGAGTGCCATTTATCCTTCCTCCAAGGGGCTTCACCATAGACTTTGGAGTTCCTTCCTTCTTTGCTGCTAAAATGCAGTGGTGATGCAGTGGTCACCAGATTGTCAAGCTCTGTGATATTTATATTAAATATAAATATTATACTGAGATTAAGGACTTAAATGTTTGGACGAAATCATGCCACTTTGCTTCCAGAAGCTGCTTAGAACTGAACTGAAGAGGTAATTGGTTTCAAGAAGATGCCTGGACTTGAAAAAGTGAAGCATTTCACCTTGATGCATTCACTGCAGGGATTGAGATACTTTGCTTTTCGAGCAAAAGTATCTGTTACATATACATGCCCAGAAGGCCATCAAAGGCTCTTGAACAAAGTGCTTTGATATTGCTTGGTAGTCTTTAGTCTTTAGTAAGTACTGGGCATCTCAAGCATTGTCAAGAAACCTCAGTCGAGCACTTTTACCAAGATATCAGTTGAAGTAAGGCATCTCATTGAAGCTTCATACAGGTGTGACTAAAGAGTATAGTTGGGGAAAATGTTCCTAAAGCTGACTGTTGAATCTTATATCTCATATCAACTTTTATGATCAATATTAGTGATAACATCATTTTTGTAACGTTCTTCCAGTAAAAAAACAAACAAACCCATTTTCTAAATATGTCAGAAAAATAAATTTCCTTTTTCATAAAAGAAATTCATTTATAAAACAAATGATTCACCAAGGAGAAATACATAATAAGGCCTGGGTTTAATACAACAACACATCTATTTGGTAAATTCTATTATAATTAACTAGTAATATTAAACTATTTCCCCCCCAAAAGTATAATTGGAGCACCCTCTGCTATTAGTCATACTATTTCATGCCCTTAATAATTCCTCAGCAAAGGAAATAATAAGGCAGTTTACCAAAATAAAACCATGTCTTCACATTTCCCTTCAACTGCAAGCTCTCTTTGCATCCATTTAAGTTTCTAGTAAATTCTGCTAAGGCATGAACAGGGTTGTAAAAATATATGGCATACTATACTGTCCCATGAGTCAATCACCAGTATTTTAAAGGCATATCTGTGCTGCTCCTATCTTGTATTTATGCTGCCTTGAGTCTAAACTTGTTTTTTTTAAACAAGCAAAACCTGTTATTACTAAGACACTTTTGCAGCATCTTTCAAGAACTTGAAATTCTCTCATCCTTCCACAGGACAATTTCCTTGCTATTCTCAAATGATGGGAAAAATGATGAAATAGTGCACCAATGGACTTATTAAAAAGAGCAAAGACCACATCAGGAAAAGTAGCTCAGTTCAGGAAAAGAAAAATAGTATTTTTTTAAAAAATAGGGTCATTTTCTATGTAAGGCAAATGTTACAACCATTACAAAAATAAGAAAAAAATGTAATCGCTGTGAAGGAGGAACAGAAGGTAATCTGCAGAACAGAATGTGAACTAAACAGATATCAGGAAACACTCGCATGGCTCGAGGTCGCATTGGTTATAGCTGCATCTTAAGTATAGGTCAGTGTATAGTGTCACCAAGCTGAAAAACCAACTTTCATTATCTCATGCATTATCTCACTATTTTTGCTGTGCAAGCTTGGTGAACACAATGCAAAACAATGGACCTTCCAAAGAAGTGAAATTTCCCAACATTTCCCCATTCCGGATACCACTCCAAACTTTTTTCAAACTATTTTAAAGTCTGTATTCTCTTTTGGAATAACCAGATAAAAAAATAACACTATGAGTACCTGGGTACCTAATGGAATCCATGACTGAGCTAATCAAGACAGTTTATATGTCAAACTTCTTAAATGCCCATCTCTTTCATAGAGAGGCTCAGGGCAGTGTACAATTTAATCAATATAATAATTCTTATAAATTGGCTTGATTCAGATTGTTCTGGAACCCACAACGAAGATATTGTAACTTATCCTCAATTTGTATTGGAGAAGGACAAAAGCCTATGGATATTTCTTCCATCTCCTTTGATTAGAACTTCACGCTACGCTACTGTGTGTAAACATAATTGTTTTGAAAAAAAACTTACCCTCAATTTAATCTTCTTACCCTAACAGGTGTTGAATGCTGAAGGTTGGCCTTTTTGAGCAGGATGCAGCTATATTTCTTCGCATCTTGCTGTTTGAGGAAGTTGCACAACATTCTCAGTTTGGCAAGGAAGGTAGGTTGTTTAAACAAAGTAGACAGATAAATGAATCAGCATTTACAGAATTAGGAATAAAGGAAGCAAAGTTGGAATACAATATGATTGTTGTTAATCATTGAAGTAAAGAAACTTTTTGGAAGGATAATGACACTGGGATAACCAAGAGATAATGCTCAGATTTATAGCAGATTTAAAAAACATTGATAATGCTAATATTTTTTGAAAGATAATTATCATTTATGTTCCATCTCATGTTAAATATATAATGACACATAGTGCCAATTTTAAATGGATTGGAAGGGGTTTCACCTACTAGTTTGCTTTGGCTACCTTTTTCTGTTTAGATCAAGTCCATCTTATTCATATTGTGGTCCTATGCCCATGTTGCTCAATGTAAGAAAATTCTTCAAAGGCTCAACTTAAAGTCCACTTTTTCAACTAACATTGCAAACAACCTCCCTCAGAATGAAATTTGGCTTGGCATGCAACATGTTGAAAGTATTTCAGATACTTAGAAGATGTAACTTTATATAGTACCAGTAAACAGGTCTGCTTGCCTATTTATTCATTTGATTTGTACACTCTCAAATCCAAAGGTTCTCAGAAGTGTAAAAAGTTAAAACAACATCCAATACAGTATAAAACTACATACACACATATTCATGCATTGGTAAAAATATGAGAACATACCAACCTTCCAAACTCTTACCTCTCAGGATTTTAAAAGCCAGGTTGTTAGAGATTTGCAAAGGATAACAAGGTTAGATGATCCTCTGGGGCATGGTGTTCCTTAGGGCAGATTCTTTTCCAGGCCCATTTTAGGGTACCAAAAAGGCAAAGATGTCTTTTTCTCTTTCTTTAATGGATGAAGCATTATGGCAATGGTAAATAAAGAGCAATTGCCAATGCCATAATATCATAGAGAACAATCATCACCCATCAGTCTATAGGCTGTTTCCTTTGATCTGTAGGTTCTTATTACTGACAATAACATGTGCTAGTGTAATCATGCATATACTTGGTATTCCTCTGCCTGGGATGAAGCTGTAGGAACTAATGTATTCTGAGTCAGACCAACTGCCGCTCATGTGTGTGTGGGGGGGAGAGAGAGAGTGGGGAGAGAGAGAGAGAAAGAGAGACTTGCTTGAGTAACCGTAATAATTGGAAAATTATTTTGATAGCCTGAAACAATCTAATATATTACAGAATTTTATTAAAATAATATCAAATCAAATTAACTGCTATTCCATAATGAATTAGGTAACAAGGTAGGCAGATATTAATCGGCCTTGGCTTCCAGGCAGGGGAGCCAGGAATTTATTAGCTATTGCAGGTTGTATGAAGGCAAAGTCAGGAATCAGTATCACAGACAGCGAAGGAAGCCCCTGAGACACGCCGACTTCCCTCTTTCTTTCATGCCCTCTCACTTTTCCTTCCCTTCTAAGTTCTACTTTATCATCCATTATTAAACATTTATATTCTTTTATGTCAGGCCTCATGCATTTCTTTTAATAAACTAATTGCTTTGCAGTTTAATAATTTTACAATTTAATAGTTGTAAACATTTTCAGCAGATTAGCTCAATGAGTCAGATTCCAATATTGAGGCAACAGTACTTCACTGCCCACTTATGACTAATCTCTAGGAGTATTTTTTCTTCTTCTTCTGGCTTGTTTGATTAACTAGGAAAAAAATTGCCCAGTTAAAGGATTATTTAATATTTTCTGGATTCATACCATTTAAAAAAAATGAGTGCTTAAAACTATGTTTCCAGTGTGTTAGGGAGTCTAGGAAAGTGCCATCTATTAAGTCATAAGGTTTCAGCTCACTCTTACACAACCTGAAACCTTAAGGCCACATAGGATGCCCTAAAATTTTGATAGAATTCCAGGTGCCCTTCAAAGATTGCCACAAACTGTGTGGTTAATGTAATGGAAAATTATTAAATATAAGGGAAATTACTATTGGTTGAATTTAATTTATTTAATTATATTTAAATGTAAGCAATATGTAGTTCTTGTCTGGCCTCATCCATGTCTCGTGTAGATCTAGCCTATATTTTAGAGAGAAGCTACCAATATACCAATCAAAGAGGAAAGAATGGCTGACAGGTCTGAAAAATGTCACCCAATGTCATCTCCACTAGCTGGAAGGAAACAAATGTGACTAAGGTGTTGTTTGGTCTTTTATTTTCTTTTTTTAGTAGATGAAATAAAAACAAAGTCAGCATTTTGAACTGAAAAAAGCAATTCTGTGGTATCAGAGTTTCAGCATGTATTCTAGACTCAGAGACTTCTTCCATAAGCAGATCATCTTATTTCTTTATATGCAAAACTTTTGATGCATCAAGAGCTAATGAATCAAATGAGGAGGAGTCTTGCAGAACATTTTCAAATTAATAAATTGTAATAAAATGTATGAATTGGGAAAAGTGCTAGCAATCTCTTCATTTTTTACACCATAGTCCAGGGGTGTCAAGCTGAAGTTGTCACAGTTGTGTCATGAGATGTATCGGGACTTTCCCCTTTTATTAAACTGGGCATAGGTGTGGTCAGTGTGTGATGCATCCAGACCATGGGCCAGGAGTTTGACAGCCCTGCCATAGATTAACATGAATGTCTTCCTATAAAACACAACATGGAAGTTTTAAGCATTGGGACTTCTTTCTTTCTCTTTTCTCTCTTGCTCAAGCTCATGTTCCATAGATCCATACATTTCCTTTGGCATGGACTTTAAATAGCAACTTCAAGAAATGTTGACCATATTGTCCTGGAATTGTAGATTTAATACATTTAGAAAGTGGTAAACTGGAGAGATTTGACTTAATTATAAAGATTTCCTAGGAAAGAGGTTTGCTATGATGCTCTCCACTGAAATGATCAAAAAGATTATACTGTTTGTTGGTTTTTAGGATATACATAAATCAAGGTTAAAAAGCACACAAAGGAAGTATATACTATATAGTATAATAAATTTTGATTTGAGTTTTTTTACACACTGAGTTTCAAAATATCTATGAAAATAAATAAAGCAACAATAGAATTAGTAGCATTAGACTGTAATTCTGCCTATTAGAGATGGTAACAAAGCTCTTTTAAATCACCTACCAATTAAAGATACTTAACAGAATAGTTCTGATTGCATGATAATGTTTTTAACATACTTTTTCTATATTCTATGACAAAAGCGTCCACTTATTTTGGTAAAAAAAACTGAACGATTTTAAACAGAAAGAAATTCATACAAACCATACATGGTGGAGGAAAACCGGGGTCAAGGGTGAAAGTGAATTATATATCTCAGAGTTGGCTGCACCCAGGTAGTGCTGACATGTTAACTCCCAATAAATCCTGTTTAGTTTTAAAAGTTTGGCTCGTGACTCATGATTTAATTGGGGAAATTGCTGGAATCCTGATAAGTAAAACTTGGAAATAAGACTTTCTTATCACTTACTTCAAGACTATGAAGTACAATGTACAATTTACTTAGAGTCAATAGGTCAAAAATGTGAATTCATTACTGGAAATGGATCTTATTTACCTTAAATATGCCAATCAATATATGATCTCAGAAAGATCATAAATTAGAACTGTATTATAAAAGCCAAACTCAAAATATTGATCTTCATTTAAGTATTCAGATTTTTTTTTATTACAATTCATTGTAAAAGGTCTTAAAATTAACTGACAATTGTACAATTTTTGTACCGTTTGACCATTATCATATGAATGATTTGCATTCAACTGAAAACATACCACATAGACTGTATCACATTAAATATATGATTAATAATGAAAGACTTTTATCAGTTCTGTAAATGTCACTGATGATAAGGAATAAGGTATCATCACAAGATGTATGTCTGAATTATGACTCTCTTCTCCCTATTTGGAGGGAATCCTTCAAGTCAGTCTTGATTCTTGGCTATTGCCTGGACCAGTCCTCAGAGTTTCCTTGGTAAGATTTTTGAAGAGGTTTGCCATTGGCTTATTCCTAGGGATGAGGGTCTGTCCCAGAGATTCAGTTTACTGGCTTTGTACCAAAGATGGGACTAGAACTTTCTGCAACTTTTTGGTCCTAAGACTTGGGTCTTAACTACTACAATACACTGGCTCTCAAATTAGCAAAGTTGTCCAGTTAGTAGTCAGTATATTACTGATGAAAACTTAACCATAAAGATAAAATAAATTACTTTTGACAATGAAAATAATTTTAAGTATATTTTTGAATCTCCAAGTTGTTTCTTGTTTAAAGATACCAAACCAAACAAACAAACAAAAACAAATGAAAAAGAAAACTACTAAAAATATTATAAATATTTCTAAGAATAAACTTCAGCATATCCTTACTGCAATGAAATGCCTTGTTGCCCATTCAGTTGATATTTCCTTTCTCAGCTCATATTTCTTACAGCAGTTTTCTTACTCAAGAACTCACTGACTTTAAGGCAACAAGTGACAACAAGCATTTGGTCCAACAAATATCAGAATTGATATTAGTTTAGGTTGCTTTGCTTGCTAACGTTAATGAGTGCAGGGGGAGCAAGGAAAAGCAGAAGTGTTTTGCAAAATGAAGCCAAGTTATTTTAACTTTTTTTGGCTCTTTAAATTAATCAAGTGGGAACGATTGTTTTAAAGGATGGAAGAGTTCATCATGGCTCCAGAAAAACATCAAGTACAAGAGCTTCAATTATGGCAGAAGACATAAAAACAGCCCACG
This sequence comes from Laticauda laticaudata, assembly GCA_004320025.1. Classification (NCBI taxonomy): domain Eukaryota; kingdom Metazoa; phylum Chordata; class Lepidosauria; order Squamata; family Elapidae; genus Laticauda; species Laticauda laticaudata. The sequence continues at coordinate 115,224 of BHFT01025473.1, read as the reverse complement.
CATTAAGCTTGAAATCTGTGCTCACACCTGCCCCAACTCATTTTTCTCCATTGCATTTATTGAGATGACACAATGTCAGTAGAATTTTACAAACTTTATGACAAAATTGTGACAGATCTGCAATGGCAGAATGACTTATGGAAATATTTGAGTGGCTTCTCAATCAAGTCTTTGGATGGTTTATGATGCCATTGTCCTGTAGGTCACAAGTCAAACGTTATTGAGGAGACATCACTTGGGGCTCATCCAAAGCTTTACCATCTGCTGGAAGTGGGAAAAGGAGGAGGGTGGGTACATTTTAAAATAAGAGTCCCAGTGCCTTCAGATATAGGCTACTGGCAGTTGAATTGTATTTTCAACTTTTTCTTAAGAATTTTTCTTTGAAGAGTTTTTAAACTATACAAAATTCTGGCCTCAGTTTCCCCTTTGTAAAAAGAAGCTACAATGGCCTTACCGATGTTAGGGAGTACAGAAAATGAGAGAGAATATAAAACCTCTTATGTACTAAATGCACTGTATTTGCAGTAGCTCTGAAAAAGAAATGAAGGGGGATCATCCTGAATTATTCTCTCAGTAATGGGATCTCAGCTTTCAAAAAATAAGTATCTACCACACTTCAGATCAGGGTTGTCAACCTCACATCGTCATGGCGGCAACATGTGACATATCAGGACTTTTTTTCCTTTTTGCTAAACCGGACGTGGGTGTGACCAGCACGTGATGCATTCGGCCTGTGGGCCAGGAATTTGACATCCCTGCTTCAGATGGTTTTCTTGCTGTTAGATCTTTATTACTTGAAAACTTAACAAATGTTAAAATATGCAAAGTCCTTTACAGCTACACTATTGATACAATTTTGCTTTGAATTAGCAATAGTAATAGAGCTTGAGAAGGAAAAAGAAAATCTTATCAATTATAAAACAGTGCTCCATCATAGGCTCAGAATAATTGTGCTACATATATCACAATGGCATTTTAAAATATGATGCATAAGGTCACATTTGAACCAGAATAGTTGGGGAAGGTTATCTGATATTCATTTCATATCTGATGAATTCCACATCGGATTATAAAATCGAATCACAAGATTTTCATTTTGAATTGATTGCACTCAGTCTCCAGTTTATCCTATCCTATCCCATCCCATCCCATCCCATCCTATCCTATCCTATCCTGTCCTATCTATTGTCTGTCTGTCTGTCTTTCTATCATCTATTGAATATATATATAGAGAGAAAATTCATACTCACAACCTTGCAAATTATAGCATAGACATACCAAGTGGCGTACAGCAATCTAATTACAATATTTTATCCATCTCTGAAAGAACAAAGAGGATTATAGAAATTGCAGAAACACAAATGTGCATAACTGCATGTGCTGCCTCATATGTCTATTTTTCAGACACCACCTTGTAAGAAGTTTGATACTACTGCTTTAGTAATTGGACCATGCATCATTTCAAAGATAAGGGATCTTTTACCCAGTATACTTTCTTGGATAACAAATAAACATTAAGTGAAAAAGTGTTATAAACATTGGACAATTCATTGGGAGAATATATGGAATTTAAAATACATTTTTGGCAAATTTTCAGATTCATTTAGTGGGAAAAGCTAATGGCCAAAGTAATGTAGTTTACCTATAAAGATGCCCAGACAGTTTTATCAGAAAAAGAGATGGGATAAACTTTATTAAATTTATCTCCTAGTTTACTTCTAGGAACTCAAAGTGGCATACAAAGCTATATAGCTACTTATTAAATTATTGCAATATTTTAGGATTATGTATTTATTTGGAAGCTGAACTTCTGTTCTAAATCAGATTTGTGTGAAAGTGTGAAAATAGCACAAACTTTCTCTTTTCTCCATTCTCTTGTCATATACAAGAAAAACAAAAGTAGACAATTAATTCCACTGTGGAACAAAGTTTGATCAAACTGATTCAATCAGTCCTGGTATAGCGTCAAGGCAAAACATTATTTTAGTTTTATTATCTATACATCCTCTATTCTTTCTTCAAATCAATATTTCTTGACCCTCTTAGAGAAAAGTATAATTGCATAGTGTAAAAATATAAAGCAAATGTTTATTTTATTTTTTAAAAAAACCCAAACACATGCTTTTTGATTTGAGAACTTTGGTTATAACTTCCAGAACATGTTTTACCTTTATGATTTTTTTTAAAGAAAATAGTACAAATGAAATAGAAGCCAAAACCCAACAACACCAACAAAAAGGCTAATTACTGTTTCAGTACTTGTGTTTATAATGGACATGGGTCTGTAACCAACTGATTTTCTCGTTTCCATTAGCAGTTGTATAATTATTTCATCACAATTTCATATTGTAATAGGGATATATTTATCCATATTTTTCTGTACATCTTTCACTCATTTCAACATACATGTTTGCTCATTAGGTGTTGATTTAATTCACACATATGAATTAGTCATCCTAGATCCATTGCTGTTTTTAAAATGTTACCTTTGAATAGCAGTGTCAAACTGGCTTCATCACAGCTGCGCCATGTTACGTATTGGGACTTTTTCCCCCTTTGCTAAACTGGGTGGGGGCAGGGCCAGCATGTGATGTATCTGGCCTACGGGCCACAAGTTTGACACCCCTGCCTTAGAAGCTGCTCAAGGATTCTAAATAGGAGCACAATGCTATTATAGTGAAATCAGTTTAATCATGGGTGTCAAATTCGCTGCTTCATGTTTTTCCTACTCACAGAGCTAGGTTGGGTATGGCCTGCATTTGATGCATTCAGCCATTGGTTGCGGCCTGCATTTGATGCATGCAGTCCGTGGGCCACCAGTTTGACACCCCTGAGTTTACCATTCAGCTAACAGTGAACAAGGATTAAATATTAATTCAGTGACTTGTATACATGTGTGAATTTTCCTTGGTTACTTGTCTATTTTACCCTAAAAGGCAAGCACAAAATTGAAGTTCTCCAGAGATTCAATATATCACAATGTATCACTAAGACTAATAATTTATTGTAACTCAAGAAAGAGTAGACATCACAGACAGTTGATCATCTCCGGCCATTAAGACTGATTATTGAACTAGTATCTTCTTTGGTTAAAATTGTGTATTTTTCCACATTTCCATCTGGGTAAGTTATTTAGTTTTTCTTTTTCTTACACTCACTTGTAAATGGCAGTTGCATATTTGTAGTCTCCATATTGAAAAACTCTAGCTAACTCTCACAAAATCTCTATTTCTCTCCCTCACTCTTACTCACACACACAGACATGCCTACACAAACGCATATTTGAAACTTTATTCTCACTGTAACCCCATGAGGTATATCTTTATTTTGGTAATAGAAGCTGAGACTTTATTCTGGTTTGCCAATTATTTCATACTAACAGTTCAGCTTCAACCTCAACAATACAAGAACACACAACATATACAAACTCAATGTAAACAGCTTCAAACTTGATTGCAGAAAGTACAACTTCAGCAACAGAGTGGTCAATGCTTGGAATGTACTACCTGACTTGTTAGGTAGTATTCTCAAACCCCAACTTTTTTACCCTTCAACTATCCACTGTTGACCTCACCCCATTCTTAAGAGGTCTAAAAGGGGTGTGCATAAGTGCACAATCATGCCTACCATCCCTGTCCTATTGTCCCCATTTATTCATACCTATTTCCTGTATTCATATTCATGTTTATTCTTATACCTATTATCTTGTAAGTGATTGACAAATCAAATAAATAGATAAATACATAAAAATGTTGTTCAACATCTCATGCCATGGTTGCAGACTTTTCATATTCTAAGGCTGAGATCCAGTTTTTGTTTTAACTTTGGGAAACATGGGATTTCACTTGAATGAATTTCTTGAAGCAAATCTTAAACATCACTTACCATCACCTTAAATGGATTGTAATTGATTCTTAGTTACTGATTCCCTGAGTCTTTTGTAACATTTATTCTACCTGCTTAAGCATGAGGTTTAAATTCTTTTCATACTCACAAACACCTATAGAAGGAAGTCTCATTCAAACACTATCCCTGTATAAATTCAAGCAATAAGACAGAGAAGAAACATATTTTTTGCAGAATAATATATTTTATAATGGTAAAAATAAGAATCCTATTACATGTGTAGGATTTTAACAAGTGAGATAAGGTATCTCTTTTTTCAGTTCATACATATGTTATGTAATATAACTACATATACACGTACACACTGACATATAAGTATTGTGCTTAATAACTTTGTGTTCTTTGCTTCGTAGGAGGAGGAATCAGAATGGAATGAAAGGGACAAGCTGAAATGTAGCTGGATTTACATACGAATGTTATGTTTTCATTTCATTTTGGTCCAAGCTTAAAGGTTAATATTAAAAGCATTAGCAGTCTTTTCCATTCTCAGGCATATGTGCAAATTGCCAATATATGGAATTACAATGCAGAAGTATTTTTTTTAAAGAAAACATAATTCCTACTGATGATACAATTCTTACAGAGTCATCATTCTTTTCTTTTCTTTTTTTTTCTTTTCTTTTCTTTTCTGATGACACCTATAATATTGCATATTGTTCTGGTATCATATTTTAAAAAGAAAATATGACAAACTGGAGCATGTCCAGAGTAAAGAAACAAAGTTGATAAACAGACTGGAAGAAAACACTTATAAGCAACAGCTGGAGTTACTAGATATGTTTGGTCAATTATAATAATTTATTTGATTTATTTGCCCAGTTCATATATATTACTAAATTAATAGCTGAAATGCCATGCAGAGGATAGACTTTATGTTATTTCTAAATAAAGACAAGAATCAATAGATTTAATTACAAGGAATTAGATTTCAATTGGACATTAAAAAAATTCATAAAAGTAAGAACTGTTCAGCAGTACTATGGACTGTTTAGGAAGTGTGAACTCTCCTTTACTGGAATGTTTAAGCAGAAAGTCGATAGACATCTAGAGATAGTTCTCACCTGGTTTAGTAACTGCTCAAAGTTGTGTTGCCATAAAATAATCTCCAGCTTTACAAACAATCCTCACTTTTACAAATTTCACAGCATACAATGGTCACAAAATTGCTATTTTAGTGCTTTGCAACCAGTGTGCATTTATGATTGTCACAACATTCTGATGTTACATGATTGTGTGTTTCCCATCTAGCCTGTGACAAGCAGAATTAATGGAGAACATAGAAATAAAATTGTAAGTTGCAAACATGTCATGTTTTGCTTAATAACCAAATTGGATAAGCCTGTCAGGGTCAGATGGTTTTCCGCTTAGTGACTATGGCATTTAGTGATGGATCTGCTTGTCCTAATTGTGGTTGCAAAGCAAGGACTCTCTATATCAGGTATATTGGAGTAGACAATTCCTGCACTATGAATTAAAGTAGACAATCTTCAAGGTTGCTTACAACCCTTATATTCTATTGTATGTTCTCTGAGTGCATTAAAAATCATGAAGGTATAAATATATGTTAATGTATGCAGAAAGGTAATGGCCAACTTTATTTATTAAGTAGGAAAGTAGTAAGTGTAAGGAAATAAATATGTTGAAATAGGAACACATATACATCATGTAACATTGATTGTATTTATAATGATTAATAACCATAGAATTAAGCTGGAAAATGGCACTATCCTGATACAGTGAGGAATGTAACATAGTGAATACTTCTAAAGCTCCACCATTTTGACTCCTCAGTCTTTCAAAAGTGACTTGAAAACAGTGTCAATCATCTTCAGGTCTGTTGACCTGTTAAATACTGAAGGCTAGGAAGAAACCCTACTCAGGTTATAGTAAAGCAAGAACTAAAATAAGTTACCTCTCTGCCCCACCAAAAAGGAAAGAAATGAATATTTGAATTTAAAAACAACAAACAAAAATGCAGGTTCATGCTTTGTATGTGACTTATCCCCTGCCTCAAAGAAAACAACAGTCATGTAGATTTTACCCCAGCTTCCATGACTGGTCTGCTAAGTGGCAAATGCCATACAATCAAGCAGATACTTCCTTTACAGGTTTTGTGAGGAGAGATAAAGCTCAGGAGGTGATATTTCCAGTGGAGAAATCCTCTATCAAAAACCCTGTCAAAAACCAGAGTTTTCAACTGGAAACCAGCTTCATGCTCTGCAATTAAGTTTGAAGGAAGTCACTTCAGCTGTTGAAGAGAAACAACACTGATGGATAATTAGAACTTGAGCTGATAAGAAATGGATGCCTGCTTGATTATGTGAAATGTGAGTATTACTTTATACCATACTGGTAAGTTCAGACTTAGACTATTGCATTCTGGTTACCCTTATTCAAAAAAGAGACCCTAGAAAGAATGCAGAAAAGAGCAACAGAGATGATGAGGGGTGTTGTGTATAGAACTTGGTAGACTCCAAATACCTGAAACTGATTGGCCAAAAAGGCCATTTTCGGATTGGTTACTTAAGCGCCATTCCGATTGGCCCATCTGATGGCGGGAACACTTCAACAACTGTCATTGGCCACAAGCCGCGAGCAAGCCGCTATAAGTAGCCTGCCGCGGCTTGGGCAAACATTCCATTACAAGTCACTTTACTGTTTAAATAAAGAGTTGTTTGTTGGAACCCGGTCTCGTGCACCTTATTTCCAGACGGAACACTGGCCACGAAAGTGGGATCATCATAGAAGAGCCAGACCGAAGCATGCGGCAACCAGAACCGAGCAACAGAGATGGCCAGTAACAATGCGCCGCCCGCACTGTTCAACCCAGCTGAAGAAGATTGGGAATTGTACATTGATTGCTTTCTAATGTTCTTAGAAAGCAACGAGCTACAGGAGATAACTGATCAGAGGAAGGGGGCTGTATTCCTCACACACTGTGGGCCAGCCATTTTTAAAATGGCCAAGGCACTAGCTTAACTGAGAGATGTTAAGCAGATGGCATGGCCTGAACTGAACAGAATGCTTAGAGCCCATTACGCTCCTGTGGTCTCCAACCTGATCAAAAGGCACGACTTTTACAAATGAGACCAATGGGAAGACGAAAGTATCAGAGACTTCGTAGCAGCCCTAAGACACATTGGAGGAGCCTGCAAGTTCCAGAACACGGACGAGGCCATGAGGGACCATGTGGTCCTCGGATCGAAGGATGCTACACTCCAAAGCAAGCTGCTAAACAGACCAAATATCACAGTAGCCGAGGCCATCGCAGAAGCCACCGTCGCTGAAGCAGCCAAGAAATCCGCAGCCACTATGCGTCAGATGAACTCAATTCTAGATCTGCCGAATCAACCCCAGAGAAAAGAGGGCGGAAGGAAGCAAGAAACAGCCCACAGCGACTGCCCACCATGAAGAACTCAACTCCCCGAGCGACACTGATGTCGACAATGAAGATATACATAGGCTTCAGTCGGAAAGAAAATGGCGGGAAAAAAGAAGAAGCTGTGCTGGTATGCGGAGGAAACACCCACGCTCAGAATCAGGTTCCTAGATTGTCCATCTGCAGAGTTTGTGAAAAACGGGCACTCACAATAAGGTCTGCCAAAACAAAAAGACTACACGTCCAAAAAAGACGCAGCACGCACCCCCCCCCCAGAAACGAGACAAACAAGCCAGAAGCAGATGAGCCGAGTAGACACGGAACGCGAATAGCGATCAGAGAAGAAAACACACCAAACAGTAACCATTGGAAATGCCAGGTCAGCAAATTGCAAAAAAGTCCAGATAAATGTAAAAATCAAGGAAAAGCCTTTGAGAATGGAATAGACTCTGATACATACTTGTCAATGTGTCTTGGAACACTAATCAAGAGAAGCCGATACCAGTACTTCCAGCAAAGAAAACTGAAACAACCAAAATTGATACTAAAGGATACCAGGGAAACTGAATCCTGGTAGTGCGCTTGGACATTTTCCTAGTAGGAATTGATAAAAACCATGTGAAATATCTGCCTCTAGACAATTGTCAACCATTGATACCACGTAGGTCCTTGCTGGATTCGGAATGGTTCGCACCCCTGGAATCGAGTACCGAATCAACACATCGTTGTGGTCACTGAAGAGAGGCCTGACTGGAAAGTTCCGGATCGTATTCGATGGACCCTAGCGCCAAGTAAAGGGACCCAATATGTTCAGCCTAGTAACCCAAAGATATCTCCCATCAGGCTCAAAACCAGACGCATCCCTTGCCTTAAAACAAATATAGATGAACAGCTTAACAAACTATCGCAGAAGGGTGTTAGAGCCAATACGACCAGCCAGGTGGGAACACACCCATTGTAACTCCTGTCAAACCAGATGGGTCAGTCGCATCTGTGGGAGACTTATAAGGCAATCCGCTAAATCATGCGCTCCAACAAAGCGATACCGCAGTACGGTAGTGCAAACAGTGACTGTTAATTAAACTCAACTAGGAGGAGGAAACATTTTGCAAAACTTATCTTGCACAAGTGCATCAACAGCTACCAAGTTGACCCGAAACCGCAGAGGGCACAGGACTAATCATGCACAAGGGCATTCAAGGCAACCGACTTCAATTTGGCATAGTGTGCCCGGGCATTTTCCAAAGCCTCATGCGAGTGCCTTCTAAACGAATCAAAAGGAGTCATCCTATTTTGAATGACGTATTGATGTCAGCAAGAAAAGCAAACCAATTAGAACATTGACTAAAGAATTTCTGCGAAGATGTAGGAAGCAGAGGCTTAAAAGTCAAGAGAGAAAAAATGTAAACTAGCACCGACCAGGTCAATTTTAGTACCTGATAATGGATGCAAGGGATACACTCCCACTGAAAAGAAATAAAAAGGCATATAAAAGACGCCCCAACTAAGAACAAACTGACTTACAAGTCTTTCTTAGGTTCATTAATTTACAGAGTCTCCTGTCCAACAAAAGTACGCTAGCAGAAATCTTTACATCCGATTGTTAACTAAGAAAAACGATATGGAATAGGGCCACGCGAAAAGCAGGCATTCCAAATACATCGAAGACTTATATACTTCTAACCACTGTTTTGATACAGTACACAACTCCTGCTTTGACGGTCCCCTTTGAGCATCGCCTTTTGGAATCGGCCATCCGAGCCACACAAATTACATGACAGCAAGAGCACCAATCTCACCTCTATTCAAAAATGTCTGTCAAAATGGAAAGAGACACTACACCAACTTGACAAGAAGCCCGTTGCAATCTAGCTGTGTCAAAAAGTTCTATGAAAATCCTATATGGTAGGCAATTTTGATTATCACTTCCGCACAAACCTCCTGCTAGGATTCCCAGCAGGAAACAAACCAACCCGAAGCATTCTTATCACCCAAGAATGACGAGGTCGGTCTGAAATTCCTTGCTGCATAGCAAACTAGCACACTATCGCACGCCAGTGAAAGACCATTCACCTATGCGATTCCTTGAGCCATTCACGTGCTGCCCAACATAGAAAGAACCACGAACCCAACGTCTCACTCTCTCAAATCAAGTCCTGGCCAAATCGTGCCCATAACACGCAGCAGATGTCGCTAAAAAGCTCTCCAAAAGACCTGCTGACAGCTCGAATCCTGCATTGTGGTAGATAAGGGCTGGTCGGATGAGAACAGAGGCGACACTTTCTTAAATCTTTCGACAGACCAGCAGACTGAACTGTTCTATTGAAAAAGGCGTATACTGGGACAGGTGGAATACCCAAAAAGTTACAGGAAGAAGTTGTTGTTGCCATGTTGCAATGAGGACACCCGGCATAGTCAAGAATGAAAGCCTGCCAGGAGTTAACGTCTTGGTGCGCAGGATCGACTAAGGACATTGAATGATGGGCTGCAGCATTCTATACTGACAAAAATCAGGCCTACTACCCCCCCCCCCGGCACCAGTCATGGAATGGAAACTCCCAGAGGCCCAGTGGCAAACTGCTTATTGACTTCTGCTGCCAACAAAGGGAACACACTATTTGTAATCAATGAGATGCGTACTCGAACTCGGATTAGAGTATCCTATGGCATCCACTAAATACAGAGCAGTCAGGTGAAATAGTTAACAGACTTTTTGCCACCATTGGCTGCCCTATGTAATAGTCTTGGGACATATGGCCCCAGTTTACCCACTTTAGCTTTTCAATCAATACTTTGTGCTGCACAAGGCATCTGAATACCGCTGACACGCCAGCTCATCAGCTTCAAATGACGGGCCAAACACATGGTTCTTAATACTAAGGAGGCCCTAGAAAAAATGGACACGGAGGGATGTGCAAGATAACTTAGACAATTTTAACCATGTCAACATATCAACGCGCCTAGCAACAACCTCTAACAAAAAGCCGAGCTGAACTCCTCATGGGTGGGAAATTGCATTCCTACCCTCGATAGATTGACCCCACCTATACCTGGGACAAAACCCCTGAACTCCTCCAGTAGATTATAATATGATAGATCGCTCTTTTTGAAATCGCAATTTAGTCTACGCAAAAACCTTACTGGGACCGCATTATGCTTCCAGCCACAGTTTACACAAATTCACCAGGCCCCGGGCATTACAACTTTGACTAGAATGAATGGCAAAAAACATGAAATGGCACATCGATACAGCTTCTTCGCTCTTGCACATTAGACGCAACACTATACTACCGCCCACCAACAATAACGAGCCAAAACAACCGAGGGGGGGAAACACAAAATAAAAAAAAGGGAGAATGAACCGTCCAATGGAGAGATGAACCTCCAATAACAAGACAACAATCATTACACAAACCCGAACTAGAAACTCAAATGAAACAAAAAGAGAGCTTACCCATAGATGACCTCCAGAGAAGAAGTCTGGGAGCAGGAGAGCGAGGCGAGGCCTTCCTGGAAGGAGATAGCCAGGCCAGCTCAACCAGCCTGGACGAACCAGGAGGGAGCGGCGGAGCCACCTCAACCAACCCAAGAAACTCAGGCGGGAGTGGCAAGGCTGATTCACCTTTCCAGGAGGTTCCATGGAGAAGACATGGAGAGAAAGTGATCCTGTCCGAACCGCTTGAGGACCATGCTGAGACTGAGCTGCACAGGTCAAGTAGGACCCACAGAAGCCCCACGTCCCTGCGTGACTCCATTACGCATGTTGGACGAAACCAAGGGGGGAGGGGTGTTGTCTATAGAACATGGTAGACTCCAAATATCTTAAACTGATTGGCCAAAAAGGCCGTTCTCAGATTGGTTACTAAAGCGCCATTCCAATTGGCCCACCTAATGGCAGGAACACTTCAACAAGTGTCATTGACCACAAGCCGCAAACAAGCCGCGATAAGAAGGGCTGCCGCGACTTGGGCAAACATTCCGTTACAAGTCATTTTACTGTTTAAATAAAGAGTTGTTTGTTGGAACCCGGTCTCGGGCACCTTATTTCCAGATGGAACAAGGGGGCTGAAGGTTAAACTGCATAATAAATGTCCCATGCTTTTTCAAGAGGCAACTTTCTAGTTTTTCTTTGAAGATGTTTCACTTCTCATCCAAGAAGCTTTTCCAGCTCTGATGAATGGTCGCAGCAACTAGGAATGTCTAGTCTAACAAAGGGAAGGAGCAGAGGTGACATGATGGGCAGGCATCCATTTCTCATCAGCTCATTTATTTGAGGAACTACATAGAAAGGACGGGGTCAATTCTATTCTATTCTCCATAGCATTTGAAGGAAAGACAAGAAGTAACGATCCAATCTAGAATTAATGAGAAATTTCATGTCAGTGACAAAAATTAACAACTGAAATGGCTTACCTATAGAAGTGGATGCTTAACCACTAGAGGTTTTAAATAAGAAATTGGACAGCCATTATCTAATTTAGAATAAAGCATATTTCTACAATCTTTCCTTACATTCAGCATTTAATAGCAGATGTGTGCATAAAATGGATGATCACTAAATTGCTGAAAAGTACCATAGTACTTGATCCTAGGTATTCAAGAGGTAAACTGGTATGTTCTTGCTAGATCAGACTTAAGATCTTTCATGACTTTTGAACAGGATAATGCATCCCTTTTTTAAAAAGAAAAATCTAATATATCATATTGCCATAAGAGAAAGAGTTAACCAATAGTTCCCAATCTTTTTTCAGAAACATGTTGCTAGGCTGAATTTTTGTGAAAACACAATGACACTAACTTTTCTGTCAACTGTGTAGGAGGAAGTTTGGATTAGCAATGCTGAGGGATAAGCAGTGGATTTAAAGCAGATGGATGGTAAAGGTTTTCAACCTTAAGATGGTTTTGTTGGGAAGAGGTGACTGATGCAATTACTTCAGCATGAATTTCAATTTGAATACTATCTGCAGGAGTAACTGAATGGCAAATACAATATAATAATCTTTGTGACACAAAGGCTGGATGGTAGTTGTACATGCTAAACTGTAGCAGAGGAATGCATCATAACATCTTCATGCAAATATTACAATTTATGTTCCTATATTAGGTAACATAAACATGGTTTGTTATATTGTAGGTACTGCTGGCTACAACTTTAATAACTTCTGATGAAGCAAGCATTTTTGGGGCCTATAATTTATGACACCAGGTGTCACACTATTAGCTTTAAAACATTAGGTGTTTTTAATATTTACTATTTTGAATATAAAAAAGTAGATGCAAGATTTTGATAATGGTGAGAACAAGTTTTAGGAAGCTGAGAATGACATGTATTTATATGCCATTTCTTTTATAAAGTTAATATGAAGTGGTATAAATTTTGAAAAGAAGTGAATAAGAAATATTATGTAGGAAAATAATTTAAAAGGTTTTGAGAAAAGAAATCCCAAATCCACACATAGGCAAGGCACACGCATAGGCAAGGCATGGATTAAGAAATGGAATTTCAACAAGTGAATATCCTCAAATTGATATTTTGCCATTCTTAGTATATCTGAAAGGATTTCTCTTAATGTTTGTTTAGTTTGGTCATTAAATGGTAGCAAATGCACTTGTTTCCACATGGGCTTATCAGGGCAGAACCAAGCATTCTACCCGGTAGCATGGCCACTACATTCTGCACTATTACTATGAATAACAATATTGTATGTGTGAATGTGTGCTAGTTAGCATTTGAATGTTGATGTTCCTGGCCATAGAGGAAATTGGCCTTAAATGTTAACAATTTTAGAAGTGTTCTACAAATTATATATTGTTATTTTATTAAAAAACAGAGATTCTTAAATTCTGCAAAATTTATTAATTTTTATGCTACCCATCTCCCCTGTAAGACCATCTTTTCATTATGAATTCAATTCTCAGATGATGCAAACAGTCATTTTTTCATAATTATTAAGTGATAATTTTAGAGCAGTTCTTGGACCTACACTCAAATATTGGTGGTGGAGGGGTTACAGGTGATTCCAAAATGCCCTTATCTTGGGCATTTTGGTTTGATCCAAATAATAATCAACCACCAACTAATCACACTGACTGCATAAAGTTGCTAGAACTTTGGAGTAACAGATTTCTTTTGCATGAATCTTATCTTTCCCATGTTTGTGGTATTACTCTGATCTTGTAATTTTGCTTTTAAAATGGTTAGCAATTGCTAAAATGCTTTCACCTGAAAAGAGTCCAAATCTCCAAAATATAGACATGTATACTTTCATAAGAATTACAATTAACAAAATTATGGCTCTTTGGCATATGGATTTATCTTTTTTGGGTCTTTTTAAATTACAAATGACATTCTCAGACAACAAATATTACTAATCTGCTCAGTCAATGAAACAGGCTGTGTTATCCTTCCCTTCCCACTCCAAAGATCTTTATAAACAAAATGCCATATTGCATTTATGTGAAAGCCTCTTCTCTTAGGATTGCAAAAGAAACAATGCCTTTTTTCCAATGTTAAAAGCTCCTATCAGCATACTCATTTCCCTGACATGGCAAAAACCCACAAATACCTCCCAGAATAAAAGATTTCTCTGTGCCAAAGAGGGATTGTTAAAGAGAACAGCTCTGGTTTACCTGGTCTCCCACGACAACAGACTTGATGGCAGCCAAAGAGATCCAAATGCAGTCAAGCATGACAGCTGACATCAAAGCAGGGAAGCCACACCTTGATCCAGAGTTTGCTCTACCTGCCAGGGCAAACCTATTAACATGACCACCCTGAGAATTCAAAGGAGCAAACACACACATGCACACACATAGCCCTACCTACCCCTCCGATTTCAAAACAATTTCTTAAAAATCCAGTCTAGACAGACTTTTCTTCAGAAATCATCAATACTGACCTAATTATTCAGATCATGGGCTTTAGCATTACTCCTACCAAAGACTCAAAAAGAATAGTTAATTTTGTTTAATGGAATAATTGTATGTCATAATTATGTTTTGTGAGTGTGTATATGTGTGTGTTTAATTTTGACAATAAGGCTTTAGCCAAGTTGCCATCCCTCTTTGTAAATCTGCTAATAAATAGGCTGCTTGGAAAGTCAGTTGGTTCTGCCATTGTTCCCTCTCTAGGCTATTTGGACTAGCTTAGGCTGATGGGGTGTGTACAAGTGTGTATATTTCTCTAATGACTGTTTTTCTCTGCAATTGTCTTGGGGGAAAAAGCTTTTCTTTTCATCCACTAATTCATTTCCCATGAATGGCAAGGGGAATAGAATAGGGAAAGGAAAAAACAGCATAACCAGGGGATTTTCAAATAAATGGCAAAATCCCTAACCAAGTTTGATTTCTGTAAGTCTTCAAGCAGACAGGAGAAATCAGGAATAGCATGATTTTTACAAGCACAGCATAGGCAAAGAGTTACTAGAAAATGGCTAAATATTGTTTTCTGCAGAGTCTTCTACATGCTTAACTTAATCTTGATATTCATATATGGGTCTCCAACTTCCATATAAAAAAATATTTTAAAAAGGAATATGTAGCCCAAAGCTTCTGCTCTATTGATTATTTATTCTAGTTCCCCAGCTTTTCCTTCTATTTTTATTTTTTTTAATGAAAAATGAATACAATATTGGTGAAATTATCACAAACAGGACATAAATTTCTTGCACTTATTTTGATTACAGATTGGCCAAGGAGAGTGTGCAAGAACCCTGTTTTCACTATACAAGCATCCCTCCTGCCTCACTGGCTTCCCATAATTCAGTTAAATCATAATGGAAAACTTTGGAGTCATGGATTAGTGGGCAACTATAGAAGTTGAAATTATAAATAAGATGAAACATTTTCAAAACTGAAAGTGGGATAATAATGGTGAAATATGTGTGCAAAAAGAAAACAAATGCCCCTTTGCTGCAATAAAGTAAATTTTAAAACAAATTCTGAAACAATGTTAAGGAAATTCATAGAAGAGTAAAAGTTTAGGAACAGGAATGTAGGATTTAAATGAAATATTTGCAGATCTCATGCACTTGTTAACAATAAATCCTGTCAGATTAACCACTACTCGCAGAGCGGCTAGTTTGGTAGGTTAAGAGAAAGTTGGGGACTGCCATTTGTCAGAAATGGTATAGGGTCTCCCACCTGGGTGGCAGGTTGGACTAGATGGCCTATAAGGTCCCTTCCAACTCTGATTATCTGTTACATCTGTTATAATGTGCCTTGGTTTCAATAAAGCTTTTGCAAAGTTTATCATTTTATTCTAGAGGAAAAAATAAATAAATGTCAATTTCACGGTATTGCAGTCCAGTGTGTTTAAAACTGGTTAACAACTACCCTGAAAAGATTGTTATAAATGGTTCTATATCATTCTGGAGGCAAATATTGAATGGGATCCCCTGGTTCCATAGACCTGGTAATTTTATTTTTAATAACTGAGAGAATAGAAATAAAGAGATGCAGACGACCCCAAGCTAAAAGATTGCTTAATATATTGAAGGACAAATTCACTCAAGTGAATTACATTACAGATATAATGTCCTCCATCTGGATTAAACAAAAATCAGATGTATTTGGAGGCAATACCAGTAAGGAGGTCTAAAAATACTAATGGACCTATCCAGTTGAATATCAGCAAGCAGTGTGATGCAACAGTTAAAACAGCCAGATCAAGACAGACAATGGTTCTACCATATCTGTTATACTGCACTTTGAAAGGGTTATAGAGCATCTGGAATGAGTTCAGAGGGGAACTAACAAGGTGGCAACCAAGTAGTTCAGCCAAATCGGTAGTAAAAAAAGCCTTGATAGGAAGAAAAAAAGCCTCTGACAATCAGCTGAGAGGAGAAAGAAGAGAATAGCGCAGGATCTACCCTCCCACCTGCCCCTGTGTTTTTCTCTTTTTTAGCCTCTCAGCTGATTGGTGTTGCAGGCCTCAGCTGGTGTGTGGAAAGCTGTGCACACATTAGGTGTGTGCATGCACACAATCACCGAACCAGTAGCATCCCACTGCTGCTAAAAGGCTGACATGTGCAAGGAGTACTCTGTTGAAACAGGGAGCAGGACAAGAACTCATGAGTTGAAATTAAAAAGAGTGATGCGGATAAGAGTTGTTAAACTTTTTCAATAAAAGCACATGGAGTGCCCTTTTCTTTTCCAACTGAAATGGCCTGATCATAGTAGCCACTATTTTTCAACTTCACCAAATGGGTAGACATAGCCACCACTGAGAATTCTGAATTCTCAAAATTCTAGAAGTTGCTAAAGTTGGAAAACATTGATTTAAATCATTTGCTGCTATGGAAATCCTAGTGAAATTTTAACAAATCATTTGTCTGTGTTCAAAGTGGAGCTCTCTTTTCCTCCTTCTGTGGAGTTTCACATTGGCTCCTGACAGCAAGAGGGATAAAGAATGTTGTTATTCCTATTGGGAGTACATAACCCACTCTTCATATGAAATATAAATTTGAGTTGCTAGCATTTCTGAAAATACATACCAGTATTTTGTCAGCCCAACTGTTCCAGCTGATGGAATCCTGGAGAAGGGCCTTCTCTGCCTTTGTACTGGCCCTGTGGAATATCTTGCCCTCTGCTGTGAGGTTGGCCCCAACCCTGCTGAATTTCTGGAAGTGCCTAAAGACCTGGGTCTGCCAGTTAATTTGGGGCTCCAATGGAGGAGTATCACTGTGAAAGTGGTTGATTGATTAACCATGGATCTCACTTCTCCCCCCATCCTGCACTCACCCTCCCTCCCCATCTTTTAACTGCCCACAGTGTTTTGGATTTTGTATCACCTTATTCATGTTTATAATTCATATAGATTTATTTTTTTAATGATTGTAAGCCGTCCAGAATTACCTTGAGGTAAGATGGGCAGCCTATAAATTTTAGAAATAAATATATTAATAAATTGCTGAAAATTGCCAGGAATCTCTCCTGTCATATTTACAAAAGCCTGTGTTTGTCACAGATTTTAAGCATGGAGCCCTGCGTGGTTCTGGAAAAGTCAGGCTTATTAATTTCCTGACTTTAATGTGCTTCTGTGCCAGGTAAAAGTTCTACACATGAGCCAGACAAATTCTCAGCCCATATTCTCAGATCTGGGGTTCTTCTATCTTTGTTTACAAAGGGCTGAAATTATTCTGAGGAAGATGCTGTACAAGTGCCGCATAATAAAACAGTTGTTTAGGAAACAATATTTTTCACCATGGAAATAAAAAAATGGATATGCATCATGCCTAAGATCTAATGCACAGATGGCTCCAGAAGAAAGGAGTAGGAAACCAACATTTTCTTAATACTTAGTTGTTCCAAACTTTAACTGTTAAGAAGGTGATGCCAATAGACTTATTTTAGCAAGAAATATCAATAGCCACAAATTAGGGGGAGATTATATGATAATATAAATTTGTTAATTATATAGGCAATGAACTAAGTCATAATATGATTTATTTGTCATTGGCTTAGCATAAAATAGTATCCAAACATTGTGGTCTATGGATCCACTTGATAAGCATGAAGATTGAGACAAATCAGCTGTACCTGATTCAATAGCAGTGGTATTTGTGGTAAAAACAAGTCACAAGTTATTGTGATGTCTGAACATAGTTCTATTCCAGTTTAGTTATGTAGCATATGATATACTATGTCTGGGAAATCGACACATATTAGATGCAATGTTGTTCTGACAACCCAGATTGCTAGTTCATTCCATTCGGCACTTGTGCGCCTTTCCTTTGTGCACTGTGGAGGGCAAACTAGCACTGTACCAGTTAGATAGTGATGCACAGGTTGCTGATTCTTCCAGGGTCAGTTGGTCTTGCCTTGCCTTGTGTTTTGATGCCTCGCATCTGGCAAGGTCCAGCACCAGCTTTCAGTTTCTGCAAACACAAATGCAGCTAGATACCCTTCCGCCCATTTATCTACTTGCAATATTGTCTGCTTTCAAATTACCGGGTAGGCAGGAGCTAGGGATTCAGCAATGGTGGTTCACTCTATCTCACAGAACTGGGCTCGAACAACCAGAGTGCAGACCATTTCCGGCTGGCAGTTCCAGCATCATTAAGCCTTGTACCATCTTGTCCCTATTCTATTCCAATAATGGAGTAGAATAGAGGAGAAGGCCCCTTCTGTTGTGTACCCAAATTTTGTAATGCTCCTCCCCTGAATCCAATCTGATTTGTAGGATCAGGCCTTTCACTTATGTACCTGGGTTTTAGCAACCACAAGCTGGCTGTATATCTAATTGTCTTTTATAAAAATCTGTACTTTCTTAATCTTGTATTATGGTCTTGCTTATATTATAGATCTTAACCCACCCTGATATCCTATCCTGTGGGCAGGCTATACATTTTTAATTTAGTTGATTAATTAAATCTCAATATAGGTGCATCTAAAGAGAAGGAAACATTAAAAACAGAGGAGAGCCATCTTTGTGTGATTGGCCATGATCAGATGGGATCTTGGGATTACTTTTTCATGTTTAATAAAACATGTTTTATTAAAAGGCAAAAGCTTTTGTGAATCATAGTCCACTTTTATCAGTTTTGCTATCATTCATAAAAGTTTATATCTTTGAATAACATTTATTAGTCTGCAAAGATACTGTTGGACTCTTCCTGATTTTGAAAGAATCTGTAGAAAGCAATGGAGCAAAATCCTATTAAGCAAAATCCTATCCTGAGCAAAATCCTATTAAGGCCAATTATTTGTTTTTTAGCCAATGGCCTAATTATAGTCAGGACTGATCTTTTAGTGAAGTAAAGTAAGATTGCTACCTCAAGCTAGAGATTTTTGATGTCACAATTAGGTCAGCAATTTTTCAGTTATTGTACTATTCAATATTGTAGTTTTCATTACCAACAAAAGTGAGAGATTATGGGATTATGTGCCTTGTACACTGAAATATAACTCCATTTTAGACAATGATGAATTTATACAATTCACATTGGATTGAGGCCTATTCTCCTTCCAAAGAGTTATAGTGAAATTATAGCTACTTAAAACAGAAAATGGGAAAAAAATGAAGCCCATGCAAACACTTTTAAAAATTGGACTTCAGAAAGAAAAAAAGAATCCAACAATCTTGAGATTTGATATTCTTGGATAATTTCTAATGAGAGCACTTTCCCTCTAATTATTTTGTGGTCACCATTTCAAAGGTGATTAAAGCTGTTCTTCCCTAGATGCGGTTACGGATTTAATGCAAACCTGGTCTTTCTTGTGGTTTTTATCACAGTAATTAAATTTGGCTTGCTAACAGACTTTGTGTGGCATGAGGGATTTCACCAAGCAAAATGATTTCCCCTCCAGGTAATGTTAAATTTAGGAAAATATAATTAATTATATCAGACAGGTATCTATTATACATCATGCACACATTCTTAAAAGGCTATGTGTCTCTCTGTGTGTGTGCGTGTGTGTGTTTCTAAACAGAAATCCTCATTTCTTGTTCTGTTCACTTCTACAGTAGTTTCAAAGGCCTGTTTTGACAAATCCATTTGTGATTACTGTTTTCGGGGGAGGGAAATGACTTTCCTTGAAAATTAGATATGCCTAAATAAGAGTTGTCTGTATTTGGCATGTAACTTACTTTCTGCATTCCTTTCAAACTTTTCGTATTCTTACCACATGCTGGTGCTTATTCAGATACTATTCATCTACAGGACAATGGCCAGGACTAAGTCTTTTCACCTTACATGAATTGAAGGTTGGTTGGTCCAGACACGCAGTGCAGGAAGATAGAAGAAAGCTATTGTTATGTATTGAAATGAATAGCTAAATTTAGTGACTGAAGTTCTCACTCAGGTCCACTGTTGAAGCAGGAAAATACTTTGTTCTGATTGGTTGACTGGCTGACAGCTTCTTATAAAAGGAGCACAGTCAGCCAGGCTGTTGTTGTTTGTATGAACTTAATAAAAGAGTTTTGCTGAAGATCACTCTAGCTTTGCTTCCATTCTCATTCTGAACATAACACTGGTGACAAAGTGGGATCAGATGGAAACAGAGGCTGCAAAGAGCTGATCACGGATCCACTCAAGAGCTGAGCACTAGAGATGATCCATCATTCATTGCAACGCCATTCATTGATCATAGATGCATCAGCCCAGATTGACTAGGGCTTGCAATGACTAGTAGAAATGACTGCAATAACGCTGTTTATTTCATACAACCCAGCCTCTGAGACATGTGACTCATACATTGTTCACTTCAAATGCTTCCTCGAAGCCAATGATTTTACCAGAATCTTGGACAACAGAAAAAGGGCATTGCTCCTAAGCTACTGTGGCCCAGACATCTTTGAGATGGCCAGGGTTCTCTTTGCTCAACAGGCCATTCAGACAGCTTTGGGATATGCTGCAGAACAAACTATGGAATCATTATGCTTCAAAACCTTCACGGATTGCTCACCGACATGCTTTTCATCATAAAAATCAGGCAGAGGGTGAATCCATCAATGCATATGTTGCAGCATTTTGAAAAGCAGCATTGTCTTGAGAGTTCAGAGACTTTGGTGATGTTCTATTGGACAGAGTGGAGTGAGGGACATGGTACTCAATGAGGCACAAGCTGCCAAAGTGTCAAATCAATCAACGGCTGAAATTTAGAAATCAAAAGCTCACCATCATTGCATAAAGCATTTGCTGTGCAACATGACAATTTGGATCACAGGGAGTCAACTGATGATGATGATGATGTCTATTGGCTCAAATCACCAAAAAGACAAGGTACAGCTACAGAGAAGAAACAAACAGCATGTCTGGGTTGTGGTGGCAACCACCCAAGAGCAGTGTATAAATTTAAGAACACCAAAGGTGTGACAAGAAGATACATTTAGCCAAAGTCTGTTGCACCAGACAACCTAAAGCCAAACCTGCCCCAGAAGTTCACAACAAAAACAACAGAATCATGGAGAAGACTGTTTCACCATCTCCAAAGGCACCTGCCAGGCAGAAATAGTTGTTGGGCAAACCAACCTCTCCTATACAAAAAAGATACATGTCACCATAATGATTGAGGGTTCCCCTTGTCGCATGTAGGTGGATGCATGATGGTCCATGACCATTATCCTGGAGCAGGATAAAGAAATTGGTGCCAAGAATCTCTAAAAGTCAACTAAAGTATTGCCATCTTCATCTCTGAGACTACCAAGGAAACAGCAATCCTGTCATTGGAAGTGGAACCTTCCAAATCTCATTCAAAGACTTTGTGGTCACGACTGATCATGGCAAATGGCTCCCTACCGAGTCTTTTGGGTTTGGACTGGTTTTCTTCTCTGGGTCTGGGAGTTAGTGGCATCAACTCCATCAGTGACTCTGATATTGAGACCCTTATCCAGGAATTTGCCGATGTTTTTGAAGGAGACCTCGGCAAATATAAGGGCACACTCTCTCCTTCAACCTTGACCCTCAGGTTGCTCCAATCTGAATGAAGCCACACAGGGTGCCATTCACATTACGTTCCAAGTTGGATGAACAACTAGACAAACTGATAACTCAAAGAATGTTGGAACCAGTCGACCATGCAAAATGGGAGACCAATTGTGACTCCTGTAAAGCCGTACAGCTCAGTCCACATCTGCGCAGACAATAAATTTACTTTAAACAATGTTTTGCAGCAAAATGCATATCCGGTGCCAGTCGTGCAACATCTACTTCACTCTCTGGGTGAAGGGAGTTTTTGCAAAACTGGACCTTGCCCAAGCATATCAACAACTTCTGGTTGATGATGCCACACCTGAAGCCCAGACAATTGTAACGCATCGAGGAGCCTTTAGGTGTCGTTGGCTACAGTTTGGAGTGAGCATAGCACTAGGACTTTTCCAGAGCCTAATGGAGGGCCTTTTACAAGGCATTCCAGGCATCATTCCTTATTTTGACAATGTTTTAGTATCAGCAGCTGATAACACAGAACTTCTCGGCTGTCTGAGAGCAGTGTTCAACTGATTCCAAGAGGTGGATCTTAAAGGAAAAATGCAAGATTGCTATGCCACAGGTAGAGTTCCTAGGCTACCTTATCAATGCCTCAGAGTTGCATCATACAAAGGCAAAGGTCCAAGCCATCCAGGAAGCTCCTACACTCAAGAACAAGACTGAACTGCAGGCATTCTTGGGGCTCCTAAATTTTTACAGCATATTCTTGCCACACAAAGCTTCCATAGCTGAACCTCTTCACAGACTATTAGACAAAAAGACATCATCATGGGGCCTAAAAGAAGCTGCCACATTCTCCGCTACCATCTAACAGTGTCCTGGTACAGTATAATGAGAACCTTCCATTAGTTTTCACCTGTGATGCCTCCCC
Source organism: Laticauda laticaudata (assembly GCA_004320025.1). Taxonomy (NCBI): domain Eukaryota; kingdom Metazoa; phylum Chordata; class Lepidosauria; order Squamata; family Elapidae; genus Laticauda; species Laticauda laticaudata. Next base: position 92,639 of record BHFT01025473.1, on the reverse strand, counting down.
ATTTGGCATAGGAGCATTCTTAAGCCACTAAGCTCCAAATGGAGAAAAGGCTCCAATCACATTGTTCATTCATTCATTCTTAGCATTGCTATTTCAGCAATTTTGAAGAGATAGTTAAAATTTTGGGGCTGAATTAGAGAGAAGCCATACTGTCTCTTTTGAAAGAAAGCAAGTCATGAACTACTCTCTTCCAAAGAAGGAAGTAGTGCTGATCTTCTCTTTCGTTAGGTTTCTATAAAAGTTCAGGGTTCTGTTGCACAGTTTGAAGATTAGTAATTTAGTTCATGATCTGTGGAATATCTGACCATGTTTTACAACTGATTGTGCTATACATTCCTAATACATTGCAGCAAAAAGTAAACAATATGTTTTAAAGGCTGTTTAAATTAAATTCTCATTTTAATTTAATTTAGAATTATGCCACCTTTCAAACTATATATGATTTAGCTGTCTTAAATGAAAGTTCATCACTACTTTTTCAGAAAGATGAAAAAAACCTGAAGCATTTGCAGTTTTATATCAGTTGATCTCCATTTTGTTTAAAGATAAAAGCCTATCATTATTTTTGTAAATGGAACATCTCAGTATGACCTTACTAAATATCTTCTCACATAATTCCCAAAATTGAGTTGTTGATTCTGAGGTCTCTGGACTATAGGGCTTAATAATCATTCTATAACTACTATGGTTTCAATTGCACTGGCCATCAAAAAAGAGATTTATCTTAATTTACCAACCACCTGGAAATCTCTTAGTATAGAGATATGAATATAAATTCTGCCATTAGGTTGTTCTTTTTACTTTCAAATATCTACACCGAAGAGGCTCTGAATTAAAACTTTATTTGTTTTTTAAATATTTATACAGTAATCCTCATTCTCAAGGACCTTTCTTGCCTTAATGAAGGACTATTACATCTGAGAATTAATAGAAGATCACCCTTGGATTTGGTAATGAAATGGGTTTAATGAGAGAAACTGATATTTGTGATTTATGTGTGTCTATATGTATAGATGATTGATTTCACATTTGTGCATTTATGAGGTAGGAAGAAAAAAGATCGAAATAATAGGTCTTGCCACCACTTGGGGGAATGACATATACATTTTCAGAGCTTTTTGTATCTATATTTTCCTTTTTAGGTTAAAACAACAAGCTCTTGAAAGCACATTTGTGATACTACAGCATTCAGAACACTCATCTTGTAAAATACCGGTTAATAATTACAAGGAAGCCATTGAAGATCCAAGTTTTTCTGCATGTCTTACTTTATAAAAAGCATATCATATATCATATAATTTTCAGGTGTTAGATTCACAGTCTTGTATTTCAACAATTTGGAATCATGGCAATAATAACATTGGTCAAGCATCTTTGCAATTTTATTGACCTTGGCCTTTGATCCAGCTGATGTTATCAACTTCTTGCAGAGCCAAGTGACACCTGTTTTCAGTATTTTAGTTTTGTTATTTTAGCTATAAGCATGAAAGGGCTCCAGGGGACCAGACCAGAAAAAAGTAGCATAACTGCATTTTCCCCTGCTTTTGGTGAGTTTTAATATCCCATTATTTCTTTTTTCCCTTTTAAAAAAAAGTCTGATGAACATTCCTTCATTTTGTATGGCACATAAACTGATCCTGTCAACTTACTGAATCTCTATATAAAAGACATTCCAAGGTTGCATTTTAATTAAGATTTTTGTATAAAGTCCTGTGGAATTCAAATGTTGATGTGGCTCATCATATAATCAATGGCTTTTCTGAATTCTTCAACACTGGTATTTGCTTGTTGTATACATTATGGTCTCCAAGTGCACAATGAAGTCAACAAACTGTTTCAGAAATTGTTTTGGCATCTATCATGCCCCTGATAGACACTGACTCTGGGGGAGAGGAGGAACAGCCAACAGGGAGTGGAAGTGTGGCTCCAGAACTTGTGGAGGAGGCTGGGGAAGGGTAGAGGCCCATTGGGCAGTCAGAGAAAGACCCAGGCCCATCCCCTCTCCATCCTAGGGCATACAGGGAGGAGAGGATAAGGGAGAGACATGGTCTACTTGGGAGGAGAGAGCCTTGATCCTCTTCATGGGCTGCAGCTGTGACAACTGAATAAGATGATGGACATGTGTACAGCAAATGCTTGAAACAAAGTGTGGAATTATCTCTAGTTTATGGTTCCTTTCTGAGTTTGGCTTCTTCCCAGTGCATGTTCTGTTATCTGTGAACATCCTCCAGCCCTGATCTTGCCTGGTTTGTGTTGTTTTTTTCCTCCTTCTTGTAACTGCTTGTGTGGGAGATTTTTGTCAAGGATATTTGGAGCTTGGAAGCAAAGTGAAGGAATAAAAGGGGCTTCACCAGATTTTTGTGACTGTGTTTATTATGTATTCCCCCTGGGTCATCACAGCATCTATTAAAATAGGAGAAAGAAGCCACTTTCTGAAGATATAAATAGATTTGTAGACACAAATTAGAAAAGGTAATGTTTTGTGAGCTGAATTGTAAGCTTTCAAGAATTTCAAAGTTTAAACTACATTTTGGAATCAGGCTCAAAATTAGATTGGGAGAAACCACTGTTGATGTAGTACATTATTATATCATATAGCATTCAGTTCCAATAGACAATTAGGAATTATCCTATCTGTAATTTCTGAACAGTCTCCAAAGGAGATAAATGTGTAGAACATTTTAGTAAGCTAAATTGATGGATAAGTAAGATTAAAAAGTCTCTCATATGGTAGGACTGTAATAACAAAATCCAACTTTTAATTCATTGTTGAAACTAGGAAGAGTCCACTACAGAACCTATTCTTTCAGGCATTTTTATTTACATCTTGAGAGACAGGCAAATATAGTATTTCTGTTCTTTTTCCAGAATGAGCTTTTGATTGCAAACTTTAATTTGGTCCAAATATCGTATTGCTTCTGGGGAGAGGGAATGCTTATTAAATTTGCAAATGACAGCTAATACTCTAGAAAAGGAAACTCAAATTCCTGCTAGAGTTAGAGAAAGGGATTGACAGTAACTTAATAAAATTTAATAGAGTTCTCCTCTTAGGAAACACAAATCAAATGCACTGTTATAAGATGGGGTACATGGCTTAGTAATAACACATGGAAAGAAGAAACTGATATTGTATTTTATTGGAATGCAATCATGAGTCACAAATGTAAGGGAGTTGATTTTTGCTGGGTACATGGACATCCATGGGACATGAGAGGAAAGGGAAACAAATAATATTACATGCACTTGTAATCCTCATGCAAATGAAAAAAAATCATATAATTTGCATTAGATGTGTTATGATGAATTGTTGTTATTCTTGAGCCACTTTTATAATCTATGTCCAAGGTGTCAGATGCTAATAGCTGAGTACACTATCATGTATTCACCAAGCTGTTTTATTTCCCTTGTTAAGGTATGTTTTGAACGTAACTGAATATGCATGCTATCTGCCAATTTTGACCACATAAGCCAAACTGACCAAAGTAGCCAAATATCACTCTTTCTAAGGGAGTGTACACTATAAAGGGGAAAAAAAGGAACACCAGGAATACTACAGTATTACTATAGTAAAAAAATCAGCTACCCAAAGATGGCCAGTTAATTACAAGCTGTCAACTAAGGGGGAGAGCAATAGTGATCCTGGGGGGGAAGAATGAAGGGTCAGAGCACCCCACTTTCTGATGTTGATTAAAAGTGACCAAGAATAATGTGTCCACACTGATCCTGCATCTTTTTCTCATTGTGAGGGAGGGCGAAGGCAATCACTTTCCATTTTCAAATATTTGGGTAGTAACCTCCGCATACAGTAAAAAAAAACATAATCCTTTTTGTTCTAATCAACATAACAAGTTTATATGCATTACTTTCTTTGCCTTACTACAAATAGAACTACATACACTTTCCACAAATACCATTGCTCTCACCCAACAATAATATAAAAGCCTGCTATTCATGGATGGAAGAAGCGTGAAAATATGCATTAAATGGAAGCAGGTCAGCAGATGCTATCAAATGTAGGCAAGTTAAAGAATGAATCTGTGACTAATAGAGAAGGAGTTGCTTGAGTCTTCAGCCCTATCCTAATCTATCTTTTCCTGCCTATTAGTCTGATTATGGGGTGGGGGGAGGAAACTGTACAAAATAGTCATTATGCACTATTGTCATCCTTGAGCCAATTTTATGACCTGTATCTGAAATGTACCATTTTCTCATTAGAAAAGCTAAAATGATCCATTAATCTTTTCTGCTCTCTCACATTCCCAGAAGTTCTGTACTGTTTTAAGCAGAACTTTAAAAGAGGTGCAGTATATTGAAGAGTAAAAATTGTTCATCAGATCTCTCCTCTCTTTTACTTTCCTTTCCTTTTCCTTTTCCATCTTTCACAAAAAACATATAATAGAACAGGTTAACAGAATAATGCTTTTAAGGCTTTTCATTCCAGAGAGAACTCTTCAAACAAGTAAAATCTCCTAGTACTTCAGCTGATTGTGTTGCATCCACATTATTTTGTTCAACACACTTACCTATATGGAGGTCATAAGAACAGAATATTTGCATAATGATTTATACCCATGATAGGTAAGTGATGTCTTTTCAAATGGCTAAAATTAACTTTTTGTATTTTAAATAAATACATTGCAGAGAAAAGAAATAATTTTGATATATTTTGACTTGTAAAGCCTTTAGAAAAGAATTGTATGTGGCTAATGGTGTATTTTCACATTTAAAAATAGATGGGAGTAAAGTACATTGCCTTATCACAAAGATATTAACAGATTTCTAAGCAGATGTTAAAAAGCATTTTATTGATCATGAGTCATTAACAACAGGAACAATAGAATAGAAACAAGGACATTTTATAAAATGAAATATTTGGAGGTAAATACACAGACTGTACACTTTTCGTAAGTCTCTAATATTAGCTTTCTGTTTTAATCTGTCCCTCTTTTTATGAATATAACTCCTATAATACCATTTGGGCTTTATTTTATTTAGTTGTAATCATCTTTGAACCCTAGTGTAAAAATATGGACTAGTTTATGAAAAATGGCAGTATCCCCCAGTGATCCCCTTTACAATAGGAATGTTATAATTGAAGAACATATTTAAATTTGGTTTTGCTTGTTGATATGTGATTGTAGAACAGATACTACTGTGATTTTTAAAGTCAACATAGGCCAGAGTCATTGGAATTTGGTAGTATATAAATTGAATACACAAAATAAAAATTGCAAAGAAAGATTTTTAAATAGATTCTTAATGGAAATTAAATAAGCAAAACAAAATGTGAAAAAAATTGCTTTGGCTGTTGGCTAGGAAATGTATACCTTTTGGGAGATTAAATGTTCAGCATTTGTTCTATCATTTCCATCACATATATTTTCTCCTAGATTTCCTAAAAGTCTATTTTTGGTCCAAGATCCTATTTAAGGAAATGTTTTTAAAAATCTCCTAAACTGGAACAAAAAAAGAACTATAAAATATGTAAAATCTAAATCTAAACTGAGCTGTAGGGCATAAAATCAGATAGAATATTGTAAAAAGCATCACTGACACATGTGCTCATTTCCCAAATGATCTTTTCAATATTGTTTTCAATCAGAATCTTTTGCAATTTTATCTCAGTGCTTCAATAATGGGCCATTCCCCCAACTTGTACCTTGCAGCATTTTAAACTGGCTTTACTAATATCCTTTTCTCCCCAGTGACTATATGCTAAGAGGCAGCTTTGTTTCGTAGTTAAGGCAGCAGTTAGAAACTGGGAGATTGTGCATTCAAGTCCCATGTTAGCTATGAAAGTCAGTTGGGAGACTTTGGGCCAGGCTCTTTCTCTTAGCCAAGTCATTTCAAAGTGTTGTGGGGAAAATAGGAGGAGGAAAGTGTGAATATATTTGCTGCTTTGAGTTATTTGCAAAAATAATAAAGCAGAATACATATAACAACAACAACAACAACAACAACAATAATAATCTAGGTCCTTGGGAAGGACTCAGTAAACAGACAAAAATGCCAAAATCAGTCTGAAGATTTGGTTGACTATATAATGAAGCATAAAAATAATGCTGTTGTCTTCCATTTGTCCCCAGACTAGGAAAAACTTGGATTAGCTATTAAAGTAATATTTTCTTCCTTATTTGGATACCATCAAAGGGTAACTTATACAATATGTTAGCCTATTACTCATTACTTTTCAAAGAAACAAAATTAGTACAGTGATTTGAAATCAATCAATCAAATGTTTATTGTCAATGCACATGTGTACAATGAAATTGAAATGAGCCTCCTTGGTGCTGGCCCTGCAAGTCTATCATATTCAACCTAATTGTATTGTTTATGTTACATTCAGAAGTCTGACAGCCCATGGATAAAAGCTATTTTTCAGCCTATTTGACTGGCTGGCTATGCTTCTATATCTTCTGCCCGATGGTAGGAGAGTAAACAAGTGCTGACCAGGGTGTGAATCATACCTGAGAATTTTCCTCACTCTGCTGAGGCAGTGGGTCCTGGCAATTTCATCCAGTGGTGTCAGGGGACAGCCCATAATTTTTGGTGCTATGCTCACCACCCTTTGTAATGCCTTTTTGTCCGCAGCTGTCATGCCAGCATACTGTATCGTAATACAGTGATTCAGGATGCTTTCTATTGTAGACCAGTAAAAGGAAGTCATAAGTCACTGTTCCAACTGATATTTCCACAAGAACTTAAGGAAATGGTGTCTCTGTTGAGCCTTCCTGACCACCTGGATGGTGTTGTTTTTCTAGGTGAGATCTTGGCTTAAATGGACTCCCAGAAAGTTGAAAGAGGATACTCTCTCCACACAGCCCCCCTTGATGTAGAGTAGGGCAGGTTCCTCTCTCTGCTTCCAGAAATCTAATACTATCTCCAGCACTTTGTCTGTACCTGCAGCTTTATTGGAATTCACGGCCTTCAATATAGCTCCCACTTGGTGTTCATGTAAGGTGAGTGGCTGGGAGTTGGAGGGCTGGCGGGATGGTGGGATGGAGCTACAGGATCAGGTCTCTTGACCTTATAGCGGGTGAAGAAGGTGTTCAACTACTCTTCCAATGAGGCATCAGAATTGATTGTCTTCATTGTACTGCCCTTATAGTTGGTTAAATGCTGCAGTCCCTGCCATACCTGCCTCAGGTTGTCTGCTAGATGGTTCTTCACCTTTTGTTTATATTTTTGTTTAGCTACCTTTGATGCCTCTCCATAGATTTGCCCTGGCCTCATTATATTTATCTCTGTTAACTACCTTAAAGGTGGAATTCTAGGCTTTCAGAAGTATCTGTACCTCTACTGACATCCAGGGTTTACAGTTCCCGTAGACTCTGATGCACTTGTCCACTGTTACATTATCCATGCACATTTTGAAATATGAAACTATGGAATCAGTGAATTATTGCAGCTCCAAATGTTCAGATATACTCCATTCAGTAGTCTCAAAGCAGTTTTGCAACTGGCAGAGTGCTTCCTCCAGCCAGATTTTAACAGTTTTCCTGTTTGGCCATATTCTTTTCCTAAGGGGAATATACTTTGGGCACAATAGCAAAGAGATGTGGTCAGATGTATCCAGATGGGAGAGGGGGACTGCTCTATATGTCTGTCTTAAGTTTGAATACATATGGTCTGAAGTGTTCTTACCTCTGGTGGTACACTGCACATACTGCATAAACTGAGGAAGAACAGACTGTAGACAAGCTTGATTAAAATCCCCAGCTACGACAAAGCACCCTCAGGGTAAGTTTGCTGCTGCCTCTTGATGTCATTTAACTTAGAGGGTGCTCTGCTAACATTTGCATCAGGTGGAATATAGACAGTGGTGATATTGAAATAATGGAAATAGGATAAGGGACTGTCCATGGGGACAGAGGTGTCTTAATGAGATAGTTTTCTGCCTATCCAAAGCAAACCAGCTGAGATTGAAAAGTAGGAAATAAAGGTCAGTATAGAACTGGGGCATATGGGAGGGCCCAGCAGCTGATTGTTGGAGTGAACCAGTTCATTCACAGATTATCCTTAGAGCTACCATTTTGGCTGAACCAGGTCTAACCAGGAGAATACCACCACTGGTATAATCTGTAGTACAGGGTGTAATCTGTTAGTTCTGATGCATCCAATACATATAGCTTGTTCTCATAGCTATCTCATGCTTTGCATCTAAATATAAACCCACTTGCCTTTGTTCTTAGTTGCTTAATTGAGATTAAGATAAAGTAAGAGTTCCAGTCGTTCAGTAAATATTGTATTCTAAAAAGAATACAAATAAATGATTCCATGCATTGGAAGCAGGGTATTATTTTCAGCCAGGGGACAATATTCCCATAAAAATTGTCATCAGTGCCACTATCCTTTGAGAGTTATAGAAGATGTGATTTTTTTCCTGCTTTTTTAGGAAATTTGGGGGGAGGCAAGAGGTATTTGAAAACTTAAACTATGAAAAAAAATCCTATCTTGGATATGAACTCTCTTGGAACATACGGTATGAGTAGATTGCATACAAAATGTGTATAAACAATTAAAGCTTTTGAATTGTGCTGTTGAAAATTACTATTTTGTTACTGAATTTCAGTGGCGAAATCCTAGTTCTGCAAGCCCTCCCCCAAAATGGCCTGTTGTCCAAAGTTGGTCAACAAATTCCAGATTGCACAATTGGATTGTAAATGAATAGATTTAGGTAGATTTGCTTCTAATAATAACAGTTAGACTTATATACCACTTCATAATGTTTTACAGCTCTCTCTAAGCAGTTTTACAGAGTCAGCATATTACCTCCAACAACCTGGGTCCTTATTTTACTGACCTTAGCAGGATGGAAGGCTGAGTCAACCTGGAGTTGCTCAGAATCGAAGTCAGGGAGTGAGCAGTGAGTTAGTCTGCACTACTGCATTCTAACCACTATGTTACCAATACAATATGTACTCTATATTTTTTTATATATTTATGTTTCATATTTCTGAACAACCCATCTCCCTTAAAGAGGGACTCTGAATGGTGTGCAGTGCATTTTAAAAATATATACAAAATGCATATTTAGCACTTTAGGATGCATTGTAGCATATATCTGTCACATGAGGTTTGATAGGTCTCTATCTATCTAGCCTTCCAAAAAGCAAGTTGCCACTTGAAAAAGCACCTTTAGGATTGAACACCTGGCCTTTCTCTCAAGTGCTAAGCTTGAGGTTTTTGGTTTTTTTAAATGTTTAGGGTTTAATAGCTTTTAATATGGTTATTATGTTGTTTCAAATTTTGTTTGGGTGCAGAATTTGAGGTGAGATGGGCAGCTATATGACTATTTTAAATCAATAAATACTTTAGAAGGGTAGGGTTTAGTAAGCTGATATTTAAAGTTATCACCTTAGTTATTGCTGATGGAAAGTATAACAAACTTTAAAAACATATATAATAGAGGAATTTCAAAATCAAAATTTTGAAAGTATACACAAGCTGGTTTCTGAAGGATTATCGTTTTTCAGGCTAATATTTTTTTTAAGTACAGTGTTAAGAAAAAGAGAAAATTTTATTCATTTTACCTTAGATTCCCCAATCCCCTTGCTTTGTTTAACACTCCCTTTAAAAAGGTATTAGCTTGAAAAACAGCATTCTTCTTTTGGAACGTCCCTTTGATGACTTATTGAGTCTACTTCAACACATATTCTGTGACTTTATTTATACTTTAATTCCTCAATGACAAATATGAGCATAGGAGAGTGAAACAAAGAATGCCACCTTTGTAACTTCTTCTATGAATTCATTTATTCCCATTCAATGGATTGCTGTAATATAGTACAATTTAGACAGAAGCACATGGCCCAGAATTTTTGTAAATGGTGGCCAGTTACAGTTTTCTAACAGTAATATTTGCAAATGGTACACATACTTTGCTTGCTGACAAAATAGTAATTGAGCAAGTTAAGTATTGGCCAGGAGTGATTCAGACATAGATAAGATAAAACTGAAGGAGGAAAAGGGAGAAGTTTTGTACCTTCAATGACAACTGAGTTCCTGGTTTTTCATTTTCCTGGAAACCTTGGGCATTGTTTACTTAGGTACAAGATTTCTACTTCCTGAAATTGCTGTTGGACTAAATTGGTACTCAGGTTGAAGAAAATAGGCTATTTTTTTCAAACAGAGAGAGCAGTGATAATTTATATTCTCTGGGTCAATAACAGCTCTAAAAAAAAAGTAAAGTAAGGCTCTGAAGAGAAATAGAAACAGTATTTGCTAATTATTTAACTTTTCTTATCCATTTAAAATTCAGCCCCAAGGCTGGTTAGCAAAACCAGTTAGAATGCAAGTTAGAATGCAAGCTTAATAAAGCCAAATCAGAATGCCCAATCTATATTGGCCAAAGTTAAAGAGAAAATTAAATGATATTTTATAGTATTTTATTGTGAAAGGAATCATAATCTAAAAGGACAAAGTGCATAGCAGTTTAAGTTAAAACAGTAGTTGGGTGGGGATAAATATTTTTTACATTTTAAATAAATGTAAAAATATAATAATAAAATAAAATACCTCTACAATTATAACCCACTGCAGTTCTGTCTTCAAAATAATTACACAATTGCAATAAAGCCACCCAGAGACATAGGTTGGTTTGGTTTATAAATATTACAAATAAATGAGATAAAGAAAAATATGAATTTCACACAGAGATTCATACATGTGAGGATGTGTATATGTATATATGCATGCATAGTCATCCATTAATAGATCCAATCATTCATTCTGCTCTTCTTCCAATGAATGTGATAACAGCTGAGCCTCAATGAGAGGAAGAAAAGAACTGGGAGATAAGCAAGACTTCCTACCTAAACAATAAAGGGCTGCTTATACAAAGATCAGCTGTGCTGGGATTTCAAATACACTTCAGCTGAGTCAACAACATTGACTCAGCTGCTGAAGATAGCAGAGAGATATAGAGCTGATTTTGAATTGTTGAAAGAACCCTGTATGGAAAAGCTTTCAGTTAAGTATTTTAAGTTAAAACAGAGACAATTCACATTCACTCATAAGAGTGACAGTTATGTGCATGTGAGCTTCTTAGCAGAGAAGAAAATTCTACTGGGCTCTACTTACACATTACAAGTCCAACAATACATTGACATACATAGATGACTAAATACAACAGGTTTGTTTTAAAAAAATGCCACGTGTATGAATTATCTCATCAGTGGAAAAATGTCTAGTGTAGTTTTATACTGTTTTCTTAACAGTCATTTACTAAAAATAATTATCATTGCCTTTCACTTTCTTCTATTATTTATATCCTTTTTTGAATTCTCCAATGATGCCTTCTATTTCCATAAAACTTCAAAACTGCTTCACATGTATCGAATAAAGTGGATTGTAAAGTAAAAATCTTATGGAATAATTACCTTCTTAGCTTTTAAATGGTCATATTACTCTTAAGTGATTTTAACAGATATGCTCAAAATAGAATCATCTGGATTTCACCAGTCACCCGAGGAATTAGCTTCATCTTGTTTAGCGAACTATCCAGGCAAACAGATCAAAGTAAAGCTGTACCTATTTTGGACCCAATTGTTAAACAGTAAATTTGAACTGAAAACAACAATAACAACAGCAACAACCAAAACAACAAAACATGGTGATTTCTGAAAAAAATATAGACTTAGTTCTCAACATATTCTCCTTTTTCACTTCCTATTCAATACATCTTAGAAAAAGACTTTCACAAAAATAGGTATGCAAAGGTAAACAAAGGAAATAATTCTTAGATAATACACTATCGCAATGTTTTACACTGATAGGCTGTTAACAACTATCCCTTTACAAAGTTACAAGATGACAGCAGTCAACAATATATTATATAGCTAGAATGAAAATGCTAATTTTCAGCTATCTTGAAAGCTATAGGTGGTCTTGGCATGGAAAAAAATGCATTGCCTCCAAGAATGAATCTTTAAGGCATAGCAGGAGGCAGTTCTAACCAAGACTGTCACCATATGTGTTTGGAATTTCTTACACCATAATTAATAATCACTCTGTAGAGATGAATAATTTAATGCATCTTCCTGCACTAGGATATATAGACACGCAGATGCACACCAGGAGGAACATATTGCTGTACTATCTTCATTCTAATCTAGATCAAATCCAAATAGGAGGTTACTTTGAAACAATCAAATACAATGAAACCAAAGAGAACATGGTCCATCTTTAAATATTATATGTAACATATGCTTTGATGCTATCTGATGTATATGTGTGTATACAATACATTCAGAAAGTATTCTGACCCCATTCATTTTTGTCAATTTTGTTATGCTGCAGCCTGATTCTAGTTGTTCTCATTAATTATTTTTCTCATTAATCTACACTCAACACCCTATAATGACAAAGTGAAAGCAGAATTTTAGAAATGTCTGTAAATTTATTAAAAAGAAAAAAAACCTGAAATATCACATTGGCATAAGTATTCAGACCCTTCATTCAGTACTTTGTTGGAGCATCTTTGGCAGCAATTACAACCTCAAGTCTTTTTGTGTATAATGCAACAAGCTTTGCGCACCTTTCTTCCTTGCAAATCCTCTCAAGCTCAGTCAGGTAGGATGGTGACCATCAGTAGAAAGCCATTTTCAGGTCCCTCCACAGGTGTTCAGTAGAATTAAAGACAAGGCTCTCCACTCTAGGACATTGACAGAGTTGCCCCTAAGCCACTCTTGTGTTGTTTTGGCTATGTGCTTAGGATCATTGTCATGTTGGAATGTGAATCTGTGGCCGAGTCTGAGGTATTGAGTGCTGTGGAACAAGATTTCATTGAGGGTATTCCTGTACTTTGCTCCATTCAAGTTTCCCTCAAACTTGACTAGTCTTTCAGTACTGCTGCTGAAAAACACCCCTACACCATCATGCTTCACTGTTGGGATGATATTGGGCAGGTGATTAGTGGTATCTGGTTTCTTCCAGAGATAATGTTCAGAATCAAGGTCAAACACTTCAATCTTGGTTTTATCAGACCAGACAGTCTTGTTCCTCACAGTATGAGAATTCTTCAGGTGCTTTTTTGCAAACTCCAAGTAGGCTTTCATGTGTTTTACATTGAGGAGAGGCTTCTTTCTAGTCACTCTGCCATAAAGCCTAGATTACTGAACCTCTGCAGTGATGGAACTCTGTCTCATCTCCACACAAGATCTCTGGAATTCAGTCGGTGATCATTGGGTTTTGGTCACCTCTCTTACTAAGGTCCTTCTCCCCTGATTGCTCAGTTGAACCAGGCGACCAATCCTTGGAAGTGCACAGTGCAGCAGAAATTTTATTGTAGCCTTCCCCAGATCTGTGCCTTGCAATAATCCTGTCTCTGAGCTCTGCAGGCAGTATCTTTGACCTCATGGCTTTTGCTTTGCTACAGTCTGCATTGTCAGCTGTGAGGCCTTCTATAGAGAGATCCAACTCATGTACAATCAATTTAATTTACCACAGGTAGACTCCAATCAAGATATAGAAACATGTCAGCAATGGTCAAAAGAATTGTGAGGCACCTGAGCTAAATTTCAAATGTTGCAAAGAATAGTTATGCCAATGTGATATTTCAGTTTTTTTCTTTTTAATAAATTTACAGACATTTCTAAAATTTTGTCACTTTGTCATTATGAGGTATTGAGTGTAGATTAATGAGGAAATAATTAATTTCAACAACTCAGGCTTCAGCATAACAAAATTGGCAAAAGTGAAGGGGGTTGGATGAGTGCACTTTAGGTTTATGAGAGCAATTCAAAAATGTTAGTATTGACCTATCAACCCCTATATACCTTGGCATCTGAACTGAGCTTGAGAGGATTTGCAAGGAAGAATGGCAGAAAATCCCCCAATCCAGGTGTGCAAAGTTTGTGCCGAAGGTTGCTTCAATTTTAAAAGCACAACTACAATGATGTGGGATAATACCTGAAGGAAGCTGAACAGGAGGCTGAACAGGAGGCTGTGTTCTGATTCGCTGGGGGTATGTTCTGTTTAGGTGGGGGCTTGGTTGTGCTCAGATTAGTCTTAGTTGCAACTAAATGTAACCTGAGCACAACCAAGCCCCCACCTAAACAGAAACTCCATACAAACTCCATACCGAAGCCTGATGGTGGCAGATGAGATTCTGCTGAAACGTTGCTACAGAATTGGAAGTATCTAGGCAACGTTTCGATGAAGTCTCATTCATCATCTTCAGGCTTGTTTCTTCAGCTCTGTGTTCTCCAGCGAGTAAATGTGAGTTGCATGCTTCTCCTTTAACTGCTAGTGGTGTGACTTGATTGGGTGGGGGTTTGGTGCTGTTCTGATTGGCTGGGGGTGTGTTCTGTTAGGTGTGCCTGGCTGTTCTCAGGTTAGTCTTAGTTGCGGGGGGATTTGAGCTGGTGAGCTGTGATCTTGTTGTTTGGACTTCGTGTTCGTGGGTCGTTGCCACATCTTATGGTGGGTGCAGTTTGCTTCTTGTATGGTCAGAGGGGTTTGAGAGTGGGTAGTGGTGCAGCTGCAGTTGCTTTTGGTTCGTGGTCTTGTCTCCTCTTCTGTTGTGCGTGTGAGTCTTATTTCTGCGTGGAAGGGTGGTGGTAGCATCTTGTGTGGCACTTGTGGGTTGTGGGTCTGTGTCATATCTTCATGTTAGGTACTTCGTTTATTAATGAGGCAGGTTCCAAATGGTTGGTAGGCAGGGAAGGTATCATCTTTCTTTATTTTTCATTGCTGTGTGGGCGTTTTTCTCATCTCTATATGGCTTCTCTGATTATTCTGTTGTTGAAGTGTTCCGGTTTTGGCGATGGTTCTGGTATGTTTAAAGTCAATTTATGTCCTGTGCTTTTTGAGGTGGTGGCCGGGAAGAGGTTCAGTTCTTCTTTTCTATTGACGTTTTTGTGTTCTCAATGCGTGGCAACTAATTCTTTCTTGTTAGTTCTGTTCCTATGTATGTATGGCAGGCAGTGCAAGGATTTTCGTATACCCTTGGTTTTCTAACTCGATTTTTGTCTTTTGGTTTCTTAGGGATGGTGGATATTTTTCGTTTGTGCAGAATGCTGTTTTAATGTTGTGTTTTTGGAGGATCATTTTTGGCTGATTTTGGTCTGTAGTGCCTTTATTATGGGAGGAGGGCTTTGCCCATTCTCTTGTTCTCTGTCTTGCTTTTTGTTGGGTTTCTTTTGGATTAGGTGGGTATTCTTCTTTTTTGGGAATCCATTGGCTTTAAGTACATAGTGGAGAGTGTGTAGTTCGGTTTTTAAGTGTTTGTTCATCGGCTAAGCATTTTTGTTCTGGAGATGAGTGTCTTGGCTAAGAATTGATCTGCTTGCTGGGTGTGTGTGAGAGTGGCATGTAGATAGCGGTTTTGTTATGTGTTTTCTTCTGTAGATGGTGTGTCCTAGGGAGCCATTGGATTTTTGTATACTAAGACATCTAGGAGGGGAAGTGATTGTTGCTTCTGTTCCATGGTGAATGTATTTTGGTGTAGGCTGCTAGAAGTTGTTCAGTTTTTCGTCCGTTGTGCCAGATTATGAAGGTGGTCATCTACGTATCTGAGCCTGAGTTGGGTTTAACAAGTATTGTGATCATATTTTTCTAGAGCTATGTGGTTTCAAAGTGTTCCATGAGAGGTTTGCGATGACAGGTGAGGGTGCTCCCGATGGGTGCTCCTTCTATTGTTTGTATTTTGACCATTGTAGGTGAAGTATGTTATTGGATAGCAGTGTTGGTTAGATCTAGGATGTACTTGGGGGGTTGTTATTTCTTTTGGAGGCTGTCAAGGCTTCTTTTTATTAAGGCACTTGGTGAAGAGGGGATATGGACAATCGAGCTCACTAGTAGTTCGCTGGGTTGTAAGTTTTGTTTCTTTATATTGATCTCAATGAACTGGAGAAATGATGTTCCTTACTGTAGTTGAGGATTCTGCATAGGTCTGTAATTGTTTGGCGAGAAAATTTGGCTAAGTTTTGTAGGTGGCCTATGGAGCTGACTATTGGTCGTAGGGGTTCCTTCTTTGTGTATCTCTTGTCAGTTTGTGGCTTTTGATTGGCTGGCAACACAAGAACAACTTCCTCACAACACCTCCAACAGCCTACACCCCAAAATACAATTCACCATGGAAACAGAAGGCCAACAATTCAACTTCCCTTCCTAGATGTCTTAGTATACAAAACAATCAATGGCTCCCTAGGACACACCATCTACAGAGGGAAAACACATTACAAACCGCTATCTACATGCCACTCTCACACACCACCCAGCACAGATCAATTCCGTAGCCAAACCACTCATCTC
This sequence comes from Laticauda laticaudata, assembly GCA_004320025.1. Lineage (NCBI taxonomy): Eukaryota > Metazoa > Chordata > Lepidosauria > Squamata > Elapidae > Laticauda > Laticauda laticaudata. Next base: position 76,382 of record BHFT01025473.1, on the reverse strand, counting down.
CAGAACAAAATGCTTAAGCCGAGAACAAACACTTAAAACGAAACTCACACTCTCACTTAATGTACTTACAGCCAATGATTCCCAAAAAAAGAAGATTACCCACTAATCCAAAAAAGAAACCCAACCAAAAGCCAAGCAGAGAACAAGAAGAATGGCAAAGCCCTCCTCCCATATATAAAAAGGCACTACAGACAAATCAGCAAGATCCCTCCAAAAAACACAACATTGTAAAACAGCATTCTTTGCACAAACAGAAAAAATACTCACCATCCTAAGAAACCCAAAAGACAAAAATCGATTAGAAAACCAAGGAGTATACGAAATCCCTTGCCACTGCCTGGCCCCACTACATACATAGACAAACTAACAGAAGAATTAGTGCACGCAATTGAAGACACAAAAACTCAATCAGGGAAAAGAAGAAAACTGACCTCTTCCCTGGTCCAACACCTCAAGCCACAGGACATTGAAATGACTTTAAAAATACCAGAACCATCGCCAAACCGAACACTTCAACAACAGAATAATCAGAGAAGCCATAGAGATAGAAAAACGCCCCAACCACAGCATGAATAAACGAGATGATACCTCCCGTCCTTACAACCATTTGAAACCTGCCCTCATTAATAAAACGGAGTACCTAACATGAAGAATTGACACCAGACCACACCCACGAAGTGCCACACAAGATAGCTTACCCACACACTTCCACGCAAAAAACTTCACACCCACACAGAAGAGGAGAACACGACCACGAACCAGAAGCCATACTCATGCAGGCTGCACCACTATCCCACTTCAAACCCTCTGACCCATACAAAGAAGCAACTGAACCCCCATGAAGATGTGGGCACGACCACGAACACGGAAGCCAACCAACAAGATCACAGCTCACCAGCTCAATCCCCCCAGCAAACTAGACTAACTGAGCACAAGCAGCCCCACCTAGCAGAACACATCCCAGCAATCAGAACAACAGCCAAAACCCCCCTACCAAATCAGAACACAGCCAAACCCCCACCCATCAAGTCACACCCCACTAGCAGTTAAAAGAAGAAGCAACTGCAGCTCACATTACTCTGAGAAGCACAGAGCTTGAGAAACAAGCCTGAGATGATGTGAATGAGACTTCATCGACGTTGCTAAATATTCCCAATTCTAGTGGAGAAAACCGAATAAGACACCATAAGAATACACCAGACCCAACCCACAAGTGCCACACAAGAGGGCTACCATCGCACACTTACCACGCATGAAAAAAGACTCACACCCACACAGAAGGAGGAGACACGACCACGAACCAGTAAGCCATTTACTGCAAGCTGCACACACTACCCACTTCCAGAACCCCTACTGACCCATCACAGAAGCAAGACTGACACCCACCATGAAGAATGTGGCACGACCACAACAACGAAGCCCAAACAACAGATCACAGCTCACCAGCTCAATTCCCCCAGCAACTAAGACTAACCTGAGCACAGCCAGGCCCCCACCTAAGCAGAACACAACCCCCCCAGCCATCAGACACAGCACAACCAATCAGAACACAGCCAACCCCCACCCAATCAAGTCACACCCCCACTAGCAGTTTAAAGGAAGAAGCAGCTGCAAGCTCACATTACTCTGAGAAGCACAGAGCTGAAGAAACAAGCCTAAAGATGATGAATTGAGACTTCATCGAAACGTTGCCTAGATACTTCCAATTCTACGCGGGAGAAAACCCGAATAACCAGAGATCCAATATATTAAGCTCTCGCGCGGTACTTACATTTGTGCTGTTTGCTTCCTTCGGGTATTATCCCACGTCATTGTAGTTCTGTTAAAGTTGTAGCTCATTGTATTCTGTTAAAGGTTGTAGCCAACGTTTCAGCAGAATCTCATCTGCCATATACAGGAGCCTGATGTGGCAGATGAGATTCTGCCTGAAAACGTTGTAACAACTTTACAGAACTACAATGAATGCTACAACTTTAACAGAACTACAATGACGTGGGATATACGCGAAGGAAGCTAAACAGCACATATATATATATAATATTATATATATATATATATTTGTTTTTTTTAGCTTTCGCGGGTACTACATGTTGCTGTTCAGCGTCCTTCGGGTATATATATTCCTTTCGGTATACAATGACGTGGGATAATACCCAAAGGAAAGCTGAACAGCATATATATATATAGTATTTTTTTTTAAGTTATTACGGGGTACTATGTGTGCTAGTTCAGCTTTCCTCGGGTTATTAATCCCACGTCATTGTAGTGCTTTTAAAGTTGTTAGCAACATGTCAGCAGAATTCTCATTTGCCATCATCAGGCTTCTGTATGAATTCGGTCTGTGGGTCAGGCTATCACAGCCGTAGCTTTAATTTGAGGCTAGCCTACTGCCTGTTGCCAGGATGTTTTTTTCTTCATCGCTGATTGTGGGAGTCTGGCGCTGTGTTTATTGTTCTGGAGTTTGTTGATTTGGTGTTTCTGGTTTCTTGGCTCTTGGATTGGCTTGGCAACACTGTGTTCTTTATTGGAGGCTTTCAGTGCAACTTGGCTTCGTGTGAAAGGACAGCTATTATTCTATTTAGAAGCTAGGTTTGTCATCTGGCGTTGCCTGGTTGTTTTTATCGTAAGGGTGTGTTGAGGCTGGAGGTATCAGGGAGTCTGTTTGTGCAGGTGTTTTTGTGGTGTGGAATCTTTCTATATTGAGAGTGCAGTCTTCCAAATGATTGGACAGTCTGATGGATCATCTCTTCTATTCTGCTTTAGGTCTTTTTTCAATCTCTATTGGCTTCTCTGCATGATTCTGGTGGCTTGGTGTTTTCTAAGTGTCTAAGGTTTTGATGCCACTGAAGTTTTGTTATTGGACCTGTGCTTTCATGTGTTGGACTAGTGAGGAGATGTGTTCCAGCTTTTTTACTGAATTTTGCTGTTTCATCAGGCGGGTACTTAATTATTATTAAAGAAGGTGGTTTGGCACTCATTACACTTGTAAAGATTATCTTGGGCAAATAACTATGGCATACAGTAAAAAGGATATTCCTGGCTTTGGACAGAATTATATCATATTTTCTTGGGAAAATAAAGTATTTTTCTTTTTGTAGTTGTTCTTTAATACACAAGTATACATTAATATTTCACTGGGAGATAGTCTCTAAAACCATCCATTTAGGTACATCTCTGAATAATTCTTGTACTCTGTTGTTGGAAAAGAAAGACCCTTCACATAAAACTACACACAACTGATCTTTCCCACAGGGTTCCTGAAGAATTCATTCCCTATGATTGGAGGCTAGCCTATCTGTTCAAGATAGTAAACTCTATCCCACCCTCTCGTCCTGCTTTCCCATATCTTTAATTCTCTACAAGTTAATGTACACATGCTTAGCTTTTGTAGCAGTGCATTTCATTATACAAGATGTCAAAAGTTAAATAACTTTCACAAACCTGATAGTCCTGACACAGAGACTATTTTGCATGGTTAAGCCATAGATTTCAGCCAAACTTCTTTACTTTGTTTTTTGTTGGGGATTTTACTGATATTGATCTATACTCCTAGCATTCAGAAGTCTGCAAAAAAGAAAATTTAGTTGTATCTCTCACATTTTCGGTTGCATCAATGATTATTTTGAAACAGGGGTGTCAAACTCATGTAGTCATGTTGGTGTCACTGTGACATGTCATGACTTTCCTCCCCCCCTTTTGCTAAACTGGGCATAAGTTTGGTCGAGTGTACAAACACATCCAGCCCATGGGCCACAATGTTTGACAACTCTGATTTTAGAAAATATAAACAACTTTCCCAGTGGTTATGCTGTGTTCTCATGCAATTGTTTTTATATCTCAGTTATCAGAAAAGTATTAGACTAATCCAATTTAACCAATTAAACTTTGAAATTAAAAGGATCTCTTTAGCTAATTTACTGTATCCTAGTCTGAATGAGAAAGTTAAAATGCATGCTGTCCTGCCTTAAAGGTGCTATTCTCTTTCATCTCATGTATCCAATAGTTGTGTAAGTCCCCACCCAAATAAATGCTGGCGTCTGCTATAGAAAAGATGCGGAAAACCCTGCACATTCCTGCAAGGCCATTCTGATTTGTCTGTTCTGATTCCTGGCCAGATGAATCTTTAGCTGTTTCTGTCTGTCCCTGACTTCCTTGTGTCTGGGATTGGTTTGAGTTGAGAGTGGTTTCCTGTTCTTTGAAGCTCAGGGTTTAGTCTAATTGAAAAAGACATGTTTGAAAATATGTGTTCCAGGATGGTTAAAGAACTAATCCAAGACCTTGGTGCTGATAGCTGATAGAAAGCCTCAAAGATAATTAATAAAGGAAGTGGGACTGAGTTAATAGCCTGAAGAGATTCTATAAAAGTTTTCAGGTCCTGAATGGGCTTGGTAAAAATCACATGAACTTTTGGTAACAATGAAACACATCAGGACAAAAAAAAATAAAAAGGATAGAAAAATTAAGTCGTAATAACTTTCAGCCCTTTTGTGGATACTAGTGTGACTATACCTACAAAGAATGTCAAGACTTGGATGAGATGCAACAATACATTGTTTTTCAGTTAAAAGGGCCATGTAGCTATCTCCAATTTGAGGACCATAATTAAAAAGGCAGGAACGTCATGGATTGTTCCTGTTTGAAGTGGTTTCAATAAATGCTTTAAGAAATCCTGCAGTAGAAGAGGCATATGGTCTAAATACTAGACCAGTTAACAAGGAATCTTACTGTGCTGGTTTAGAAAAATCAAAGCTAATTATGAAATGAAGGGTTGGGAGGGGGGACAGAGGGGGAAAATGAGTAAGTACAGTAGGTTCATACCCTAACTCAATAAGGAAAACTTATATAAAATCCCCAAATTGAGGACTGAGTTTGACATGACCTTTTATTTAGCTTGTGTTTGCAGCTGAATGGTTTTTGCTAAAAATCAGTTTTCCATTGGCCTGATCTGCCAGAATTTTAATTCCATGTCCTTTGTTTCATGCGTTTCATTTAAATACACGTTCCCGCTTGTTGCTTCCTAATGGGTTTTTGCTGTTATGAATACAGCCTTTTGAAGGTTACTGGAGTTTTTTTCTTTTTAACTTGTTGTTCATAAGAAGCATTGAGAAGCAGGGTGCAGCTCTGGCAGGTGGCCTCTACGTCATGTGTGTGCCCTGCTGACAAAGTGCATCCAGAAAAATGTGTGCCTGCAGGGTAAACAGAATTATCAGTGTTTCCCCATGAGATTTCTGCCACCTTGTGAGGCTACTCTTCAACCTACAAGAACAGTAGCTGCATGGGCTGAGCACTGAGCAAAATGTTACTTCATTTGGCAACTGCCAGTCAGAAGAGTGCATTTAATCTTGAAATTGAAGATTCTCAGACATCAGCCAGAATTATACAGAGGCTTGGGATATAAAAGAAAGGACTACTGGAGGAGCCTGTAGCGAGGATAAATATTCCTTCTCCAAAAAAGAAGGAAGGCAGTTAAGTTCAATAAAAATGATGCTAACCATTACTCTTCTTGCCACTAGGTTTCTTGATACATTTGGAAATGTAATGTCAAAGGGCGCAGAGCAGGGATCAGAGGCCATGGCAACAAAGCTCTCATAAGCAGGGCATTCTGCCTTTGTTGGCTTCTATAGCAGTTTTTATAGATTGAGAAATTAAGTGTAATTGCAAAAATGTTAGTACATAGCCTGATTTCGATATTGTTTAAATTCAAGGTATTATTTGCCAAACAGTGTTTCTTGATATTTAGATTACTACTTGCATTTGGAAAGATGTCGGTAGGTATATGATAGAGCCCCAAAGCTTCCCTCTTCCATTTTTATCCAATAGCGATCACCTTCCCAATCATGTAAAACTTACCCATCACAAAAGAGCAAGGAGGCTAAAGATCTGTATTGCCATTCCCCAATAAGTGTGAAAACAATTGTACCTGCAAGCAATTTCTTACTTAATGCTTCATTTTGGGCATGACACCATAGTCCTCCCATGTCTTGAGGCAAAATAAAAAAATGGCTCTACCTTTTCTGCATTGCATTGTACCCAACACAGTAATTTGGCGATTGAATCTTAGTTCAGCTTAGGGTTAAAATTTCTAGCAATCTGTTAAATAAGATGCTGTTGAAGAAGGAAATAGTGCAAGAAACTGTTACAGAAGAATAGATACATTCTTTCTGTGCATTACTTTATTTTGGTCTGCTCTGGAAGGAAACTTGATAGCACTTTTTGCTTTTTTCAATGGGACACCACTGGTCTGATTAAGACTTTCCGTGAGTGGGATGCTGGGCATGCGTTGGCGACGGTACTTGTGAGCCCCTAAAGCTGTAAATATCTCTGTGCATGTGGCCTGGTCCCCAACTTGCCTTTATTCTATGCTTTCCCGTAAAAGGCTGGTCCCACTGGCTTGACGGACGCAACGTATGCACCCAGTAAGGATCTCAGCAATTAGTGGGGACGAGCAAAATTTCGGGGGGTGGCTGCCATCCGTGTCATTTCCACTTCCCCAAAAGTGGGTGGAAAATTTGCAAAAACAGAATGAAAAAATGGAAAAGACGGACGTGGGTTAGTATGTAGCAGGGGATTAAACGGATGTTCATAGGAAAGCCTAGCGGATGAAAGCGGAATGGACACCTCCGAGCGTGTTCCGGGGCAGAATTGCAAAGCCGGACGCATAGCGGATGAAGTGGATACATCACGTACACCTAAAAGAAAAGAAAGGGGATGCCTCACGGATTGTTATATCGGATGCAACCGTTCACTGGCGGCATCCTTGCTATTTCCGTTGGCTAACAAACGCTGTGTAGACGTTCCCATGTTCCTTTTGTTTCCTCCCTCTTTCCGTTTTCAGCTGCAAGTTGGGATGTGAGGTTGCGAGGATGCCCAGAGGATGCAGAGAGGATACAGTGGACGTTTAATGGATGATAAATGGACATAGAACGTTTGTTGCTTGTATGTCACAGATTTACATCGTACCACGGCGGAAAGTTCATCCGTTCACAAAGTTTTGTGCAGCTCAAAACTTCTTGCACGGATGAAATTGCAGTTGGTAACGGTATGCTCGATGGATAGAGTGTATGAAACACGTATGCAATGAGTACACAAAGGATGCATAGCGTTTTCCAACAGATGGCAAGCTTTTTTTAATGTTTTACATCCTCTTTGTATCCGTAAGTGCAGTGGGACAGGGCCTTAAATAACTAACTTTTCCCCATCCAGGCTGCTCAGGTGAATTCCGCACCACCCTGCTGTACTCATTGGAGCTGCTGGAGTTCATTAGTGGCCTATCTGAAGCTGCACTTCAGCCCCAAAGTGGTGCGTGTGAGTGAAGCGAGCACGCGTGCGCGACCAGCGAGCCCCTTGTCAATGAAAGTGCAGCCCACTTCTGACTTTGGCATGCTGAAATCTCCCAGTGAGAGTGTCCAAAGACTTTGTCCACTGTAGTATCCATATGCTGGATTTGGCATTTTTTTCACAGGAGCTGGTGAAACTAAAACTCTACTTTCAAAGACCATAATCTAGTACTGTGTTTTGGGAGCTGAAGTCCACATATCTTAAAATTGTCAAGATTGAGAAGCACTTGTCAAATCAATTTTAGATTGATGGCTACTTGAAAAACATGAGGAATAGAAGAGCAGTTGAATTGGTCCAGCCCAAATGTCTCATTATTTCCTAAATGTAGCTGAGGAATTTCCTTACTCACCTTTTGGCAGGAAAGTCCTAGCCAATGCAGTAGTCATCTGGGTGAATAACATTATTACCCATAAGCACCCCTTTTTCTTCAGTAGAGCTCAGATGGCATCTTAATTCACCAGGGAGCCAAAAGCAATGAAATTGACTGTGAGAAGGCTGGAATGTGAGCAGTGAAACCCTTGGAACAAATCAGTTTGAATACAGAATACAGTGCTTAAAGCCTATTTGTAATTCTGCTTTGTGACAATGGATGCAGGAAAAAAAAGATTTGTTTCTTTGGCACCATTGCAACCGCACAGAACAGACTAGTGATGCTTTCGTGTACTATGTGACATCTGCTCCATCAAGATCCTAGGGAATGTTAGCTGGAATGGTCAGAGGCTTGCTGTGAACAATTTTCATAATTTGCAGAAGGGATTGATCTGATCCATCCTGACCAGGAATCTAATGCTTGGAAGCAGATTGTATGGAGGTAATCTTGAAAATTGATTATCCTGTTTGTGTCGACTCTTCTCAGATTGTACAGCTTTGAGGGGTGGTCATCACTAGTTTGCTAAACCTTAACTCTACAGGTGATAATTAATAACTTATTGAATGAAAGAATGTTTGTAATTATAAGCCACTATCAAATGTTCCATTCCTGGATAAGGTGAAAGTCTGTTTGGGATAAAGTTACATTTCTCCAGATATAGCAGACACCTGGTTTGGAAATTTAGTAAATCCTCAGTGTTCATTAGAATTGTGTGTAAAAGCTGTGGTGAAAAATATATTTCTATAACTTAGTCCCTCCATTAATTATGGTCCTTTCTGAACTGGTTGTAATTATTATTTATGTCTTGGTTACATCTTCTCTAGTTACTGTAGAGAGCTTTATATTGGACTAATCTTAAAAAAGTTTCCAGAAATTGTGATTGGTACATAATATGATAAAATAGGGAAATTACTGCAAGTTTCTATTAGTTAGATTTTGTTTTTAATGGTATTGATTTTAATGGTGCTTAGATTTTAGTTTATTGCTTTTGATTGTAGGTTATACAGTTTGTATTTTTATCTCATGTAAGTTGTCTTATATATTACGGTATATTACTTGAGAAGTATGCTATAAATTTAAATGAACAAATAACCACTTTCTCTTTATTCTAATGAAACTGAATCTATTGTACACTGCATATACATGACTTTATTTACAAATAATTATATGCCACATTTTCACCATACTCTAAATACTTATCCGTACCCTTTTTCTGCATATATTTGTCTCACTTTAATTTCACTGACTCTTCTGTTTTAGATGATAATTTTGTAACCTCTTTTCATTTCTAATAAAATAAAATAAATCATGTCTCCCAAGTTTTGTTAGAAAAATTTATATTAAAAAAATCAAATATAAGCCAAAAAAAGTATGAATCCCACAGATAACGTACTATCTGTCAATATTAAATTGTTCTTACAGTGAATTATTTACTTACTTTACCTAGTGGGATTGACACTTGACTTCCACTCTGAAGGTTGAGAGTTCAGTCGTGGCAGCAACAGATGTTCCTGTTTCAGCACACACAAAAAAAATATCTGCGGCAAACTGCACATAGGCATCAGGAAGGGCATCCAGGTAGTAAATGCTCAGTTCCATCTTGTCGCTCCAGATCTACCCCAAATTAAAATACTTCAGGCTCATAAAAAGAAAAAAAAAGTTACAAATGCCTCAATCAGTCACAATGTGAGTGGCTTAAAAATGGCTTCTAAGTGGCTTAAAACACAAGTTTCTTTTTCTCCATATTACACTAAAAGAAAATGTATTTTTTCCAAATAAAGACATGTATTATATGCTGCTTAATAATTTGCTTTACTCTCCAAATGGCAGAAAAAATTAAAAAAGAGTTATTGTTTTCCTTACTATTTTATCTTTATGACTTGAGCTCTGCCTTTGAAAACTATTTTTTTGGGGGGGGAAATTATATACAATTTAATATTTTAGTTTTAAAAGGCTAGATTAAAAGTAGGTACTTAGTATACAATCATACTAGCTTGATACCCATGCTTCACTACGAAACTATGTGGTCTGGCTTAGATTTGGGGGAAAAAAAAATTCCACCTCTGACTACCAGCATCAATCGGCATTCATCTGGCTGGCGTCCCATCAGTGTGTGAGAGAGTTGAGGGCTGTTTGGAAACTGAAAGAGTATTTGCTGTGTGAGCATGAAGGAGACAGCAAGGAGGCTGGGTATGACTTAGCTCAACTGTTCTGTACTAAAACTGGTTGCTGCTGTGAAACTAAAACTGAAACTCCTCCCCTCTGCTTGTGTTTTGCATTTGGAACAGATTTCTTTTCAGGTGGGTAAGGAGAGTAGAACTCCTTAGCATCAGAGTGTGTTAATAATAATAGACAAAATACTAATGTTCTGATAGTCATTTTGAAAAATCCTTTCTTAATGAGCACCTAGAAGCCAAGAGGAACATGCATGCCAAATTTAAAGTTTGTAGGCTTTATGGTACTGGAGATTTTGTGATGATATGTGAGTGGTATTTCACTTTTATATATATTGATACAAGCAGCAAGATGGTGGAGATTACATTAATTTAAAAGATCCATTGCATCATAATATTTATGAACCCTTCTTATACTATACACAATGGTGATACATTGTACAGCATTTTGCTTGTTGTGCCATACCTTTTGCAATCTTGTTAAATATACAGAGAGGGAGGGAGGGAGGGATTTAAATGGATAACCAGTTCCAAGGTTAACCTTGGGACTGGTTATTCATCTAACTTTACTGGGAGCATAAATTGGATACAGAGCCCAAAGCAATTCAAGGTTTTCATTCATGGAACTGTCCTTGGAAAAGATGCATAACTAATTTTACATTTTCCATATGGTGTATGTGCTACAAGATCACTTCACCAAGATATTCCATTTGTGCCAAATATTAGGTCAGAATTGGCTTGCAGTTTCTAAGAAAATGTTTTGTGTGAAATACACCCGTTAAAGAAAAGGAGGGAGGAAGAATGACATTGGACAGATAAGCTAAGCTTATGAAAGGCCAGTCTGAAACATGCTAAAGCTTCCTGACTCGCCTCTCTCTGTACACACAGACATGATTTCCTCTACTAAATATATTGGTCTATTTACTAGGGTACTTACCTGTTTAAGACGCATTGTTATATTAAGTAAAACAGAGTGCCTGAACTGATACATTTACTGAGAGCCTATTTGTTTTACTGAAGAATTTATTGCAGCAGTAATAACTGTCAGAGGGAAAGTGTGGTTAAAGTGCTTGAGAAGGGACCAACTGCATAGGGTATCCATCACACTATTGACTTCCTGACAGTAGTGTGGCGAACTCCTTTGTCATAAACTCAAGCACCCAGAGTCAAAACCTAGATCAACGAAAGGGGAAGCTTGTATCCAGCTTTCAGGGAGGGTATCTTTTCTCTTTGACCCATTAGGACAGAAATAACAGAGGTCTCCCTCCCCTTCACCTCCACGGAACACATCTCAGTGCAGCTTTGATTTATAACAAGCCTTCCGGATATCTGCTAGCTATGGCTTACCTTTGAAATGACAGCTGCAGTACTTTACAAGGTAAAAAGTTAATATGTGGAGTTTCCTGATTAGACCCCAATAAAAAAGCCAACCTCTGGAAGTTGCAAACTGAAATTTATTTATTTGTTTATCAAATTTAGAGACTGCCCATCTCACTCACATAGAATTCCATTACAATGTGTAATTACTTACTGTCTTGGTATTCCACTTGCTCTCACATCCAGTTCCTCTTTTTCTCACATTCTTTGCACCTATTATGGAAAATAGATGGCTAGCTTCTGAATTATTATATTGACATCAATGTAGTTGCTCCTGCTAGTGAAAATTCAAAATTTACCCAATAAAACTTTCCAGAATAATTTCCCCATCTTTTGTTCAGACTCTCATTACATACATGCATTCAGAATAATAATTGTAAAATTGTGTCAATTATTGTTCTAATCTCTTTTCCTATTGCAATGTGAAAAAAAAAAACTTTACAAAACTTTAAGATTTTTTTCACTATAGCCAAATGAAATGCATGAATAATTAAAATGAAGTTCAAGATGTTGTGAGGCTTCTTAAATGTTTGAACATTTATATCTTGTCTCAGATAAAGGTATCAGTTCTCTTCTTCAATGATTTCTGGGAATTAACAAGGAAGAAGTGATGTAGGCTGGTTCTTGTTTATGTAGGAACTAAGAAACTACATGTAATAAGACTTCTATGAGAGCAGTTTGGTGCAATGGTTAAAGCACCAGGCTAGAAATCAGGAAACCATGAGTTCTAGTTTCACCTTAGGCACAGAACCAGCTTAGATGACCTGGACCATTCTCCTTTTCTCAGCCCTAGGAAGAAGGCAATGGCAAACATTTTTGAAAAACCTTGCCAAGGAAACTGCAAGGACTTGTCCAGGCAACTTCTGAGAATTGGACACAAATGGAAGGGGGAAAATATGGTTGATATGTAAGAACTCACTACCATAATAAAATGTTGAGCCAAGTGCATAACAGTTACCTGGCTCAACAAATTTGTGGGTTGTCAGAGGTGTTTTCAGGTGTGGTTAAAAAAGTTGAGATGGGAGATTAAATCTCTTTGGTCAATTAAAACTCTTGAAAGAACTTCTCTTATGCACCTTTCTCAGGTCAGAAGATCTTAGCATTTCAGGCAGCTACAGAGTGATGGAAAGCTGTATAATGGCAAACAACAATAACTACATGCTCCTACAATAAATGCATCATAAAACACCAAGATAAGTTCAGTAAAAATTCAGTTGAAAGTTCTGTAATCTTCAACAATAAAGTGTCTCAAAATGCCAAGATAAATTCAGTAGAAATTCTATTGAGAATAAAATAATTAAACAGAAGTCTCTTTCATACAGGAAGAAAATTTTTGAAAAAAATCAGATTACCACTCAATTGTGATTACTGTCACAAGACTGACAGAAATTACATTGTTTGAAAAGCTCAAACCCTTTCACAACATTTACAAGCACTTGTGGAACACTTAGAGCTCCATAGAAATGAGCAATATCTCCAGAGATTTTACCTTGTATTAATAGTCCTTGTTTATTTGTTGTTTGCTTGTATGTATATGGATGGATAAACTTGCATATATTATGTCTTCTGAGCTTGAGGGTTTGTGTTTCAGTTTATATGTAATCAGTCAACAATCAATATATTTCAACTCAACAGGACTAAAATCCATTTGTCAAAACCATCTGTAACTCATCCTTTTAATGACAAGTGTCCTTTTCTAATGTCTCCTGTTAAATAATAATGGGAAATGTTCACAGAAACCCCCTATAAGAATCACAATTGCCAGAAAATAATGCCTTTTCCACATGGGTGAAAAAAATCAGGTGGGTAATGAAAGAACTGCAAAGAAAGATTAAACAAATTATTTTCCAAATGCAACTGTTGAGGTCAGTTTATCAGAATATAAAATGAAACATGGTTTACAGCCACATTTTGTGGAGGTTGTCTCTAAACTGTTTTACTATCTTACACTGCAATCCCATACTTCACATACTGAGAAGCAGAGCCCATTGAATTCAGTGAGGCAAAACAACTTGTATTTGTTAATTTGTACTTTAAGAATACAACCTGTACAGTCAGGATGAAATTTAGGTTTTCACAACTGCATAGTTTATATGTGAAACTACATTGTTCCATAATACTGTCCAGCCATTTTTTAGAATTACATAAATGGGAAAAAAGGAAGCAAATATTTGACAACCATCAAATGATGTTTTTAGAAATCACTAGGTTTTTCTATGCAAAATGCCACATAAACTTATTTTATGATTATGTCTCATAAATCCCTCACAGTGTGAGGTATAGAGGAAACTATTTTTACTTTCTGTTTTATAATTATATCAGATCTAATAATGTATGACACTTTGGGTATGTTTTGCTCATAACATGCAATACCAGTGAGTTCTGGTAGAGTAATATATAATCAATATATCTTTTACTGGTGACCAAAGGCCTGGTCATGCATACAGAGAAGTCAATAAATAATAACTGGAGGTCATTGTCATAGTGACGCTAAGCTACTGGGTCATTTTGATTCACTTCTGAACTAACCATGATTCTTAATGACCACTAATATTCAATCATAGGACGCATTTAAGCTCTTTGAACTAGTGGCCTCTTATAGCTCTCTATTCCTTCTATTGCCACCTCCCCCCTATTATTCATATTCAACTGGAGCTTAAGCTATATTTTTGTCTTTGTTCTATATTAAATACTTCAGTAGCAATTATTCTGTAAGTTAAGATTCGTAGCAGTATTCTTTATCACTTTGAGAAAATAAATTATTATTATTTCTGCTTGCACCAAATAAATTACAAGCAATTATACAATGAATATCACCAAAATTGTAGAGACACCACTTTTCAATATAGCATAATAGCAGCAGCAATAAAGAGAGGTAGGCAGGTGCTCAGAACTTCAATGAGTAAACATGGGAGCAAATGGAAATGGGAGTTTGAGGAAAGCTGTGTTCAGGTACATTTAAGAAAATTTGTTGGCTAATTGAGAGAAGCTAGGGTGACAGTGCAGAGGTTTGCCTTTATGCTGAGCACATGGTATAAATGAGTTGGACTTATAGCAGCATAAAATGCCATAGGTAAATGAGATTGTGCAGTGAGGGACATGTTTAGTTTTGTTAAAAGTTGTCAGAACAATTTTTTTTTCAAACAATTGCATTGCACCCTATTAAAGTCTTGAATGATGTTCTATTTCAAGTACCAATTTGGGACTTGTTTATCATTTATAAAATTATACAAAATTTGATGTAGGTCATCTTGCTTGTTTATTCAAAATTTTCTTAATTCTCCTCCAAAATTATTGTTTATTTCTTGATTCATCTTTTACCATGAATCATAAGCACTTATAACTGACTGGACATTTTACAGTATCTTTGCCCTGCCACATCCACCAAGTGGATCCACGCCCACAGAACTGGAAATAAAAATGTTGAATCCCACAACTGACTTATAACATCATGTTTATATGTCTTAGGGCTATTCTAAAGAAAAAAAAAATCACTCTCTCTCTCTATATAAGAGCCCAGAAGGACTCCTAAATTGAACATAAGTTATGTTTGGGGAAGTGCTACTCCAGTCAGAACCAAAAACAGAGAATCTCTGGCACAGAAAGAGAATGTCCATTCTATGTACCCAAAACTTTTTGGTTTCCTCTGGGTTGAAACTGAGATTGTTCTTTCCTATTCAGACTTTCACAGTTTTATTTCTATTGTGTGTAAAATAATCTTAAATCTATTTGAATTTTTTAAATCTCACAACTTTATCTGAAATCTATGCCCAAAAGGTTACTATCACATAAAATTTGATTTTGGAACAACAAAACTTTGCATAATTTTTCTACTTTGTAAAACTGTTAAATCATGTACAGTGTTATTGACAACCTACTCTTTTCAATACTCTTCTGTATGTGTCACAAAAAAGTTATTCCCAACTTCTATTTATTTTCAATTAAATTAGAACCAGAAATAATGCTCATAGCTACTACCTATGAAGTTCCAAAGGGAATCTCAATTTAGTGCAGCTAACAGTCAATGCATGGCTGGATAGAATAAAACACTGTATAGAATAAACAGAGATTAGTCTAATGTATAGCATTGTAGTATGAAGTACTCTATTTGCTAATGCCTTTTCTAAAATAAACTGATACAGAGACTGAACAGAGAAGGGATACATCCTATTTTAACTCCGCTTGTGGTAAAAATTGGGGCTAATGGATTTACATTTGCTCTATGTCAAACTTGCATTTTTCAGGAAGTATCATAATTAGTCTAATAAAACAACGAGCATGGATGTGCTTGATAATTTTATCTACAATCTTTCCCTGGAGATTGAGTCAAATGCCACTTTCAAATCTGGGAAGCTGTCATACAGGGTTCCTTGAGGTTGAGAGTAATATCTTTCTGCCAGATAGTGGAAGATAATATATTACTCTTTACTGGGTTGTCTTCCTGAAGCTCACTTGTTCGTTTGCCAAGACTTGCTCTTGTTTTAGCCCTTCAGTAGATTTGTCAAACACATGCTTCGCACATAATTTACTAATAACCCTTAAAAGATTGATTGGCCAGAT
Organism: Laticauda laticaudata; assembly: GCA_004320025.1. Taxonomy (NCBI): domain Eukaryota; kingdom Metazoa; phylum Chordata; class Lepidosauria; order Squamata; family Elapidae; genus Laticauda; species Laticauda laticaudata. The sequence goes on along the minus strand of BHFT01025473.1, from coordinate 60,563 downwards.
ATACTGAGGCAAGACTAAATATACTATCAAAATGCTAAATTTCCTCGTCAGAATGTACATTGTATCCTGGAACTAGTTTGCGCTGGTGAGTTGGCAACCAACCAACAAAAGCAATGGGATTTTTCTTTGTGAATGCTTGCTCCAATTTTGCTCTTTCTTAACTCTTTTAAAAATTAAATTCAGTAAGGTCTCGTGTATTTTGTTTAGACTGTAAAATTCATGTTGAAAATGGTGACCACTGTTCCTCGATACTTTATAAACTCTAGCTAGTTTATCCTTGTCTTCTATGGATTATCTATCAAACTAAGACAGTTTTATTTTGATTTGATTAACTAAGAAAAACTTAACTTTAAAACTTTTGTGAATAGAAATGCTAGTACTTATTTCAAATTTTCTTTTTATATTCCTGCTTATGTAAGGATTATTTAAATTGGAAGGTCTTGGGAAAAATTTAAAAATCAGGCCGCAGTCCAATCAAACTCTTTATGTCATCTTATTTGGTATCTCTTTGGTAGCAGATTATTCTTTAGAACTCTCTGAAAGGGTACAAAATTATGTTCACTCCTGATGGGCACAGGAAAATTCAGGAATTCAGTTGGAACTGATTAATCATATATGCCAAAAAGCTTTAAGCTACAAATGAAAAAAAAGTTATATTCATAGTTTTAGTTCTCTATATAAAACTTTGCTCTGAGTATAAATAAAATTTTACTCATTAAAGATAGGTTTTGGATTTCTTCTGTAAACTCTTTCCTGAATTTGCATAATCTATAAATTCTTTAATTTCAGCACTAAATATAAACTGAAAAAAAAACTACATTTAATGCAGCTATGAAAGCACTCTCTTTAAAATTCAATTCAAAATTTAAGTACAGGAAAGAGTAGACTAAAAAGGCAGATGATGCTTCATGACTGCTACCACAAAACAGATGGACAGTTTTATCTTAAAAGTGATGACCAGGTAATTCATTTGCATTGCCAGCACTCATGAAATGATATATACATCATGCTCATCCTTGTTAATCAAGTTCAGAAGATTTATTAAGATAATATCATGGAAACGTATCAGCAATTTAGCTCTCTAATCTCAAGGTACTTTCTGCACTATAATCTTTAAAAGGACTAAAAACTAACGAAGGCTAGGTGTTAAACAGTACACAGTTTACAGAACTACAGCAAAAATATTCTCCTGAAGAATAAGCTCAGTTGAAATTGGTTGCGGCCATTACTAATTTTATTAATTGAAGCCAAGTGCTAATATTATTCTGTGACAGAAATTACTGATCTTTGCTCACTTTTGCAATAATCCTTCTCTTTAGATGACCTCTGTTCTTAATTAGCATAAAGGAGCAGAATTTCATGGTCAGTGCTAAAATTATCGGGTTAATAGTAATTTAGTAGCTAATGAAATATAGATAGATTTGATATTTCATATTATCTGGGAAGTAATATAGAAAAGCATGCATATACTGTATATCATTCAGCACTTATAAACATATTTTCCACTACAGTGTGGGACACGTAAAGGCCCTGTCACACTGCCCAACGGATGCAAAACGTTGGTAAAAAGGACACAACGGACGAGAAAAATGTTCCATCCGTTGTTATCCGCTCTCAAAAGGGCAAAATTTGCATAACCAGCAGCGGATAACAATGGAAAGGCAACGGACGTGGGGAGGACGCATGGGCAGATGGAAAGCGGATACCGGAACGGAAGCCCAGCGGATGGAAGTGGATGGGAGTGGATGGCACAATCCGCTAGGCTTCCAGGGGACCTCAGCAAAGCAGCACGCGGAAGGGATCAGCAGATGCAGAGCGGAAACGGAAACGGATGAAGCAGTATGCACAGCGGATGCACAGCGGATGCACAGCGGATGACAGCGGATGCAACAGCGGAAGCCTAGCGGGATGCAGACAGCGGAAGCCAAACGGATGCCGAGGCGTATAATTGTGCATGCGGGGGGGATGCCATTGCGTAAGCCCCACGGATATAAAGGGGAAGCAGCTCCCAAGAAGGTCATCATTCGGAGGAAAGACCTGCTGCCGGATAGATCAACTCCTTGCCTGCCCTGCCCTGCAATGCCTGCCTGCAAGCCTTTGCTGCAAAGCCTTGCTGGCCAGCCTTCCTGCCAGCCTGCCTCACAAGCCTGCCTCCCAGCCTGCCTCCAGCCTCCTGGCCAGCCTCCCTGCCAGCCTTGCTGCCAAGCCTGCCTTCCAGCCTCCCTGCCAGCCCAGTCTGCCTGCAGCCTTGGTGCCTGCTGCCTGGCCTGCTTCCTGGCCAGCCTTCCTGCCAGTTTTCCTGCGCAGCTTCCTGCCAGCCTGGTCGCCGGCTTGCCTGCCACGCCTTCATGCCTGCCAGCCTTCATGCCTGGCCTGCCTGCCAGGTTTCCTGTCGCCTTGGTGCCTGCCAGCCCCCCTTTCCCTGCCAGCCTCCCTGCCAGCCAGCAACCCCACAACCAGGGGAAGCAGCGAAAGCCTGCAAGCACCTGGCCGCCCATCCCTGGGCAAGAGGGACAGGGCGCCTCCACCCTCCCCCATTCCCTGACTCTGCTTTCTGCTGGGGTTCTGCTGCTCGGGCTCGCTCTTCTGGTGCTGAAGCTTTTTAATGCTCGGCGGCTGCTCCTGGCGGTGTTGCTTCTGCTCGTGCTTACTCTGCTTGAAGCTGCTCCTGGCGGTGGTGCTTCTGCTCGTGCTTACTCTGGCTGAAGCTGCTCCTGGTGGTGGTGCTTCTGCTCGGTGCTTACTCTGCTGAAGCTGCTCCCGGCGGTGGTGGCTTCTGCTGCTGTGTTATCTGCTTGTTTAAGCTGATCCTTGTCCTGCTTCAATACCTGCCCGTGCTCCTGGACTTGCTCGTCCCTGCTCGTGCTCCTTGGTTTCTGCTGTGCTGCTGGTGTTACTCTGCTGCTGATGAATCCTTGGTCCCTGCTGTCTGCTGCTGCTGTCTGATGATGATCCTGTGGTGATGATGAATGATGATTGATGATGATCCTGCTGGTGCTGCTGCTGCTGGTGGTGTGGAGGGAAGCCAGCCCCTACTACCTGGGAGCCCCCTAACTGATTGAGGACCCATCTGGTCCTGGCCCAAGGGAGGCAAGAGGTGTCTGCGACAACGGGAGAGGAGGAAATAACTCCATTGAGGAGAACACGAGGATGAGTGCTGCAGTGGCTGAAGAGAGAATGACTATCTGTGGGGGAAGGGACACCGCTGTCCAGGGAATACAAAAGGAAGCAGGCTGCTTGGAGAGAGAAGGTTGGAAGTATGGGCCTACACTTGAGGTGCTCCTCGGCTGGTGGAAGTACAATGCACACCTGGACGGGAGCTGCAACCTAAGAAATCTGGCCAGGCCACGGTTAGCTGACGGACAGCAGAGACCTACGTCATGGCCAGGTGCAGGCTTCTGGAGGGTGAGATCCACCACCAAGGAGCACCAGCCAGGCCCCCTCTCACTACCCTCTCTGTCCCAGCAGCCTGCTGAAGAGCCATCCCTCTTCCGGCCGTAGAGTAGTTCCTAGTCTCCAGGCAGGTTTCTGTTGGAGCGTGGCCACAGCGGAGAACCCGTGGACATGGTGTTGTAACCATGGTGGCAGCATGTGGAGGACTCCTGGTGTGGTGGAGAAAGGCAGACAGCATGTCCACCAGCAGCCTACCCGCATCCACCCCAGCTCCACACTCCCACAGAAAGGCAGAGAGCCAGACAGCAGAGGGGCAGAGCCACACCTGTCTTTATGAGATCAAAGGGACATTACCATTCGGAGCAGCATAGATCTCCTCCTCTCAGCTTTGTCCACACCGACTCCGTATCCTCACAACCACAAGCCCTTCCTCACCTATGTCAACCAGACCTCGTGGACCATGGCGGAACCCCAGTACCAGGTGGTGAAGGACGCAGATCAATGGAGCTGTTCACAACCCCTCCAGACTCAGAGGAACCTGCTCCACCCAGTTCAGGTCTGCTCCTCCACCCAGGTGACGTCCCTATCCTGTCCCATTCCAAGGCTTCCCACAGGCCCTCACCTACCCAGGGCTACCGGCTACCAGGAGGTCCAGCAGCACAGGCAGCAGCCCTTCCCAAGTCCAGCACAGAGTCATCCGGCGACACCCAGTGCCACCGGTTCCACCGATGCCACTGAATGCCACCCACAGCCAAATGATGCCCACCAATGACAGCGATGCCCACCCACGCCACGATGCCACCAATGCCAGTTCCTCACCCAGCTTTGCAGACCAGACAGCCCACTACACTGCTCCTTCCTCCACCCTACAGCCAAGCCCCGGCCTCAGTACATTTGTCCTCGGTAAACTGGGGCTGGTTTACACCCACATGGATGGAGAAGGAGCTTCTCAACATCACGGGGCTGAGCCAGCTGTCTGAGAGCTTTCCTCAACACAGGCGGTCACCTGGTTGTCCTCCGATCGGGGCCAGGCACCCCAAGTGGTGCTTCAGACCAGCACTCACCAGCATTCCAGCACCTCCACAGCACCTGGCACCCTTTCACCCTGAGACTGGGCACACCTCCGAGTGACCAAGAAAAGAGTGCCAGAAGACCTGGCTTGGCTGGCTACCTGTGGACTCATTTTGGACACTTGACTTTGGGTCATTTTCTTTTCAGCTTGTTGTTAATAAAGTCTATCTGTTGATTCACACAACTTGGTTCTTTCTTTTTTTTAATTAAAGGTCTTGGTGGAAACTTTTAGAATTGGTTAAGCTTTTGCATGCTTGTGGGATGGGGTTACAGATAGCAGTGGGGTGGGGCAGGGAATACCTGTGGGATTAGGTAATAGCTGTGGGATGGGTTAAAAGATAGCAGTGGGATGGGCTAGCGATACCTTTGGTAATGGGCAGTGGATACCTTTTGGATGGGTAATAGTGTGGGATAGATAAAACCTCCCAGTGCGCAAATTGTGGGACTGTATGGTCCACCCTCCCAGGTGCCACACCTATGGCCCTTTGTTGTCAAATAATAATGTAATAATATCCAACACATGTCCAACACAAAAACCACAACTCTTTAATTAAATGCCCTGATCATTGTAGGGCGCACAACTCAACATACATGGCCCAATCCTCATCAGTGTGATGAGACAGGCTGAAGGAAGCATCATAAGCATCCTCTCATCCTGTCTTGCCACTCCACGGCTCCAGCTGGAGAGTTTGCCCAGTGTTTTTCCAGGCAAGTTGCGCTGCTTCTTCCCTTCACGTGAGGCTCTGTTGGGGCCTTGCACATTCCAGTGTCTATCAGGTTTTTGGCCTTGCTCCATTCCGCAGGCTCCATGTCCCATTGCTTGTTGGAAGGTCCACGAGCCTGTTCTGGCAAGACTGGTAGTGGGTGCGCCATGAGATTATGCAGGATGCAGCAAGCCTCCACGATGCTACTCACAGTCTTTGTGGGCGATGCTGCATTTGGTGTGAGAAGTACCTGGAACCTGTTGGCCAGGATGCTAAAAGGCGTTCTCCACCACTCCGTTTGCCCCTTGATCAGCCTGTAGTTGAACGAATCCTCTCTTCACAGGTGAGGTATCTTGAGTATATGGCTTTCAATGAGGTGGTTCTGAGAGAGAACACGTCATCGACAACGATGAAGTAGGCGCACATCTTGTGTGTCATTGGGTAGGGGGTCTGGAACCTAGGAAAACCTTGGCCGCCTCTTTTTCTTTCCCGTACTAGAGTTCACAGAGCTGTAGATGGCTTGCCACTGTTGGCAGACGAGGGTGGCTGCCAAAAGGATTTTGTTTAACGATCCACGGTGGACATGACTGGAAGCTGTGAAGAAGCAAGAGTCCGTTGAAGGCTGCAGAGGGCTGCACAGCTGGGCTGCTGGGCTGGAAAGTGAGATCCAGATGAGTTGCTCCCCCCTTTTTAATAGGCCCAGTAAGGTTTTCCCCTGATGTCCTTTGCATCCTCTAGGCATCCCTCTAGACATCCTTTAATAATCCGAGATAAGGTCCCCTCTGGCGAACGTTTTTTTTCCCATTTTAAATTGCTTTGTTTCCATGCTGCAATCCGCTAGGCATTCCGTTTCTGCATTCCGTTCCGCGTCCCGTTCCGCTTCCCTCCCTGCGTCCGTTTAACCGCTGGGATATGCGGATGAGTTCCTTCAGATGCAAAGTGGATGCCTATGCGGATTATATGCAGATGCCGTAATGGATCGCAGACGGGTTTTGGCCTTAGCGGATGCCCTAGCGGATTGCAAGAACCGGACGCATTGGATAACATTTTCCCGCTCAAAAAGTTTTGAGGCAGCTCAAAAACCTTCTGAGCGGCATGAATCATCAATTAACCGGATGCTGGCGCGGATACGAGAGGATGAAAAATGGAAGGCAGTGAGTTACAAACGGATAACATCGCGTTAACCAACAGATGACAAGTGTTTTCCTCCGTTTTACATCCTCTTTCCATCCATTGGTGCAGTGTGACAGGGGCTTAACCCTGGAAGAACTGTCAAATGCATAAAGTGGGTGAGTTTCACCCTCAAAGTCAGTTATCAATCTAATAAGATTTTTTGAATTCAAGATAACATTAATTTAGCAATCAATACACTTAATTTCACTTCACCTCACAATTTAATCATTTTCTTTCTCCTAAGCTTTCCTGAAATTTCTCAAGAGCATTTTCCTCCAGCAAATTGACAAAATCTAACGTCAGATCTTGCCCCAAGCTTCTCTGCACTTTTTGAAAAACTGCAGTGTATGTGTACTCTAGATACATAGAGCATGCTCAGAAGTGTTCATTGAAACCAGAAAGATTGTGAACTGAATTTCTGTATCCAAAGGGGCATATGGAATATTGTTTCTTAAGTTATCTTCTGAACTTGTAGTGAAAAAAAATATAGCCTACCATGTTGAGTCCTTCAAGACATTTATTGCTGGTGAAATTACAGTCCACCCAAACCTGTCCTCTTTTCCTTCTATATTATTAGTGTAAGTGACAAGTGATCAGTTGAGAAGAATGTTTTCTAGAGGTAACAGTGTACCACTTGTGTCTGTTCCTAATTTTTGATAAACCAAATTGTGACCTTCCTATTTTTTATCCCTTCCTACTAGGTTAACATGCTAACCATACTCTTTCTGAGCTATGGTCAATGAATATATGATTTATTGGATCACAGACTTTTCTCCCTCTGCATCCATTCATGCTCAAATTAACATGCTGTGAATGTTTCTTACAAGGGCATTTTAAAGACTATATAGGGGAGGAGGGCATCTGCAAAATTAGATTAACAGAGTTGGAAGGGACCTTGTAGGTCATCTAGTCCAACTCCACGCCCAAGCAGGAGACCTTACACCATGTCTGACAAATGGCAGTCCAATCTCTTCTTGAAAGTCTCAAGTGATGAAGCTTCCACAACTTCCAAAGGCAAGCTGTTCCATTGGTTGATTTTTCTCACTGTCAGAAAATTTCTCCTTATTTCCAGGTTAAATCTCTCCTTGTTCTGTTTCCATCCATTATTCCTTGTCTGGCCTTTGGGTGTTTTAGAAAATAGCTTGACCCCTTCCTCTCTGTGGCAGCCCCTCAAATATTGGAAGACTGCTATCATGTCTCCCCTGGTCCTTCTCTTCACTAGACTAGCCAAGCCCAGATACCTTTACCTTTTACCCTTAACGATAGCAACGTAGCATTAAAGTAGTTTGAGAACATTTCAATGAGTGTTAAAGTGTCATTTTCCTTTCATTATCAATATACGTTTGTTAGCTGCTCACCCAATCCAGATCTGTTTTCAACTCTGAAAACAACTGCAGTTCAATAAAATAATTGTATACAATTGTAAACTAATTGTATTAGTTTATTTTATTGAAGAAATCAAATAATACTATTGGACTGTAAGAAATGTGAAGACATTCTGTTTCGCAGCCAGGAGCCTGAAAGCAAAAGTGATGTTCCAAAGAACCAATCATGCTACTGATATTGTAGCTGCCTGCTTTGGAGAAATCTTTTTGGTTTGTACTAAATATCACAGAATTCAGTTTTCAATAATCTTAATCACAGTCTCCATTTCTTTATTTTTATTATAGTACTTTGTGTAGAAGTTTGTATGGCTGTAAATGAGCCATGGTGGCACAGTGGTTAGAATGCAGTACTGCAGGGTACTTCTGCTGCCTACCAGCTGCCTGCAGTTCGGCCGTTCAATTCTCACCGGCTCAAGCCTTTCATCCTTCTGAGGTCAGTAAAATGAGGACCCAGATTGTTGGGGGCAATATGCTGATTCTGTGAACTACTTAGAGAGGATTGTAAAGCACTATGAAGCTGTATGTAAGTTTAAGTGCGATTGCGATTGCAATTGTTTTATCTTACTCTTTATTCTAAACTAAAACTTAAAAATTAGATCATCGTAGATTTCTATTCCATCTTACAAAATGGGGACAAGCTCTACAAAAAAATATGGAGCTTTTTACTGCCTGATTCAGAGATCAGCAGGTTTATTCAAAATGGAAGTTGCCATATGACATCAGAAGAAGGATGATTATAGATATTTGATGTCTCCAGGCATAGATATAGGCAGGAATGCTAAATTCACCATTTGGGGGTTGAGAGACTTTGTGGTTATCTTATGGCAAGAAAAAAAGTTCCTTAATGTCCTGATAATGTTTCTTTAAGAAATATAAAATTTATGCTACTGAAAACTGGCAAGATGCTGCTGAAGTTTGGTAACATACTTTTGAAGAGGACAGGGATCTACTGTATAAAATGGAGCTGAAGAACAGGAGTTGAAGAACAGCAGGTTACTGTTTTTATTGAACATTTAAAGAAAACTAATTCCCTAGAAGTCTGAATTCCATAGATGTCACAACAACATCCTAAAGAAAAGCCATAGCTTTATATGCTAAAAGTCAATTTTGAGAATTGTTGGTAGAAATAAAGAAAATAGTAAAACAAAAGAAATTTATTTCAGCTGTCTGAACTGGAAATGTTCTAAAACATTCTTAATACAAGCCAGAAATTTTATTTGTACTTAATACAAATCCCTGTTATGTTGTGTATATAAAGTATGTGGACAATGAAATATACAAATTAAAATATTAAATTAAGGTAAAACCATAGTAAAATCATACTACAGCAGTGTAGAGTCACAATAGAATAAATGTTACAATTTGAAACCTAAGGAAACCAGCCATCTAACTCAGGGGTGTTAAACTCACATCATCACAGCAGTGTCACATGATCTAGCGGGACTTTCCCCCCCTTTCACTAAACTGGACATGGCTGTGGCCAGTGCGTGATGCATTTGGCCCGCTGGCCGGGAGTTTGACAGCCTTGATCTGACTGCTTTTGGTGTGGCTATGAGATCATCCCGGGGCCTGAGATTTCCCAAGGAGACATCCTTGAACTATATGTCTTATTAATATATTGTGAGCTCTTAGCCATTTCCAACTTTAAGAGTTTTGTCTTAATTCTGAATTGACCTGTCCTGTCCATATTTTGAGGAGCAACTACATTCCTTGAAGTGATTTTGTTGGATCTGTATGATCTGATGGTTATGGTTATTAAGGATCACTCACTTTAATCACCTAATTTCACATAGATTGTAAGACGGTGGTATATTATCCCAAATTGGTTTTCTACGCTTAAGCCTGATGCAAGGTAGAGAATCTAATATTTTATGTATCAGTAGATCTCTAGGAGCTGTTGGTGTGTTTAGATTATTCCACTCTCAAACTATCTGCTGTAGTCACCTGAGATCAGGAGGGGCAATGTTAGAAAGAATATGGAGTGTGAATTTAAGTGGTTAGAAGTTACTATTGCAGGCTAACTTGGCCCACAGCCTGAAGTTCATTCCTGACAGAGGTCAAGTGTTAATTCAGCCTTCCTTTCTTCCGAGGTCAATAAAATGAGGACTCAGATTGTTGGAGGCGATATACTGACATTGTAAAGCCCAGAAATTTGTTAGATTGCATGACCTCTATAGATGCTACATTGCTAAATAAAGAAATATTGTATGTGTCTTTATACAACATTCTTATTGTGTATAGTGTACATGTATGTACAACATATTGCTGTTTTATATAGGCTTTGTTTTGCCAATGGAAGAATCGGTTGAGCACAAGTCAGTGACATGACAAGTCAGTGAATAGAGATTTTGAAAAAAAAAAATGCAACTACAACACCATATGATAATTTGTGATTTTGTGATTTTATTAAAATCCAATCCTTTAGAAAACAATTTCAAAGTATGGGAAATTAGACTTGTTGGTGGACTCCTGGATTTTGCCCAAATCTTTTGTGGGTATTTCGGAGGTAACTATTATATGACTTTCTTGTGTGGATATCAAGTCTACAGGTTTAGCAATCGCAATAACACTTAGATGTATATACCATGCCATAGTGCTTTACAACACTCTCTGAACAATTTACAATGTCAGCATATTGCCCCCAACAATCTGGGTCCTCATTTTGCTGACTTTGGAAGGATGGAAGACTGAGTCAACTTTGAGGTATTGCATAAATAACAATTTTAGTGTTTGACAACTATATTGGGGACAATGCAAGGACTAATTTTAATTTCCATTGCTTCTCTCTGCTCTTTCCCCTCTCGTGTGGTCTATTGCCTGAACTACACAGTTGGATTAAGGCCACAGCATTTAAAAAAATCCCTATCCAATAACAACAGATGAAGATAATATGCTTTGGAATTGTTGCATATTGGTGTGTGTGTGTGTGTGTGTGTGTGTATGATTTAGTACCTCGTTGGTACAGTACATTTGGGGGAGAAAATCAGGGCTGATTACAACTTGTTAGCTTTGCTGCTGATCCAGTTCTATTTAAGAAAAAAATATGGCTTTATATTTCCCTCCCACTGATTTTCAACTAAAACAGAACTTAGTTGCCTGCTGATCCTGCTGGCTTTTTAAAATGAAAAACTTATTCTTCTTAAACTACTGGAAAATTATGTTTAAAAATCAGCATAATTTCATTGCCTTTTATTTCTGTCTGTCATGAAAACTGCAAGGCTGCTTTCTGAAGCAGCCCAATGTAATTTAATGTGCAAATTTAGTTATAGTTAGGAATATCCTGAGTGAAAAATATATTAATGATCCAACAGTATTAGTCACTGTACAGTAAAATTGGCTGCTTTCCTACATTGGGAAAAATCTGTTTCTATAGGTGCCTCAGTCTTTATTGCAGATAATTGTGCAAGATTGAGTCTTGGCAGGTTTTGTAAGAAATGAATGAATTCAAGCAATGTACCAGCTGTAGTGCAGCCACTTAAATTGCAGAGGGGTGTAGAAATTAATTCAAAGTGATGATATTACACAACCTATTATTTTTAATTGGGAGTAGAAGAGAATTAAGCCCTGGTGTTCAAGGTCTGGAGAAAAAAAATGACAACAGTTTAAATTTCTAGACCACATGAACAGATTGAACTAGTTCCAGCATAATTTCTTTGGGATATGGAAAATGTCTAGCTAGGTGGAATTAGAGAACAGGTTCAAAAGAGGTAAAATAATTCTGGTTATTTCCCAGTTGTTAGTATAACATTTATCTTTCAAGAACAATGTTTCAGAAAAATGTAAGAACATTTGTTATTTCTTCTAATTTCCCAGAAAGATAAGTTTGCATGATTTAAAACTACCCAAATGGTTTTCTTCATTCATTAAGGAACTATGTTTAAATTATACCTCTGCAAACTAAGATTTGATGGTACTTAATAAATGTTAACTAAGAAAGTGATGTACTGCTCTTATGTTATTGGATGGTCATCATGTCTATTTCCTGATGAATGTTTTGATGTCATTCTCAGGGAATGATTGTAAACAGAAAACCACAAGGATGGACCAACTATGTGACTTAGTGTAACCATATGTTATTATCAGCATGCTGTGGGATAAAGCTACATCAACCTTAATAACAATCAAAGAATGACCAGAATCCAAAATAATGTCCAGAAAAAGAGTAACTGAGTAACCAAGCAAAGCTGGCAACTTGATCTCTATTTGCTCACCCATTGAGCCATCTCATAGTTTCATTAAAAGGCTGTTCCAACAAGTCATCAGAACCCGATGGAACTTACATTCAGCCATTTTGTTTATATAGATCTTGCTCAATATAATAAAATATGGAACTGAATCGGTATACACCATAATGCCATTTATGATAGTTTCACCTTTTCTCAAATCAAGTGTTATTTATCAGTGGTGCAGTGCTAAAATCTCAAGCATGCAAGGTCAGACCTATACCTAAGAAGCAAGGAAAAGTCAACATAACCTTATTAATTCTCACATTCTGGACATTAACATCTTGTAAATTGAGCTCAGTGTTTGAAGAAATGCTCATCCATCCCATTTTATTATGGAGTACACTTGTTGATGACATTTTGAAATTTAAAGTTGTGGCCTTTTATACATTTTAGTATATCTGACATGGTTCTTTAGATTTTCAATTCATCCTCATTTCTTTTCTATTTACTGAATGTACTGCATTCATGAATCTGCCCATGCAATGACTAGGAAAAATGTAGTTTTGTATAAATTTTACACCACTGTTTTTTTCTGGATATTTATAAAATTGTCACACATGTCTAACCTTTTTATGTACTTTTTTCACTGCATGATGTTAAGACACAACACTGATATGTACAGTAGTTTTAAACAAACATTTAAAATATTCTCTTTTTTGCCAAAGTTTCAAAAATCATAACCATAAACTTGCCAGGCACTGCAAGATCTTCTTGATTCTTGATGAATATATCTTTTCTTTCATGTATATTGAGAGTATTTGCACCAAGACAAATTCCTTGTGTGTCCAACCACACTTGGCCAATAAAGAATTCTATTCTATTCTATATTGGAATTCTTATGTAGGATGCTAACCCATTCTTACTTTCCTATTAAGATATGTATGTCTTTATGATTTTAGATGGCATTCCTACATCATTGTTTAATACTATATAAAACAATTTGGAGGGTGGGGGAAAAGGAAAAGGAGGAAAAAAAAGACGGCAAATTATCACCAATAGAATAGATTAAACAATAATTAAAAAATGAAGCAAAGTCCTGGAGAACATGGTATTCATAAATGGTCTTCATGTAAATTTCCACAAGGTCTCTTACTGTTCACTGTGAAAAATAAGTATGCTGTACAAAGTATGCCTTTAATCTTTATCCAGTACATCAAGTCTTAGTTCTTATAAGAAGAATATATATTTTAGGGGATTGAAAGGACACAATGACAACAATACATTTAACAATATTTTAATGGTTAGGGCTGTATATTTACCAATAGAAATAGCACTTAGACTTATATAGCACTTCACAGTGTTTTACAGCCCTCTCTAAGCAGTTTGCAGAGTCATCATATTGCCCCTAACAATCTGGGTCCTCATTTTCCTGACTTCAAAAGGATGGAAGGCTGAGTTACCCTTGAGCCATTCAGGAATTAACTAGCAGTCAGCAGAATTAGCCTACAATACTGCATTCTAACCACTGCACCACTATGACTCTTTGTTCATCTCACAGTTTAAATTCAAAGATGCATGATTAAGTTACATTCTCCTTAAATTATTGTATCATGGTCTGCATAGTTGCTTTTGAATAGTTGTTTCTGAAGATGGTTGAAAGATGATTGAGATAAAAATGCCTCAGTAAAGCTTTGGACTGTAAACAGACGCAAGATACATATGCATCAAAGCCAAATTCCTTGTGTGTCCAATCACACAGAATTCTGTTCTAATTCTATATGATGTTAAGTTATCCTGTTGGACATTGAACACAAATAAGACTGTATGGTGAAAATTATTGGCTGGACTATCTTCTCCTATCAAGGGCCTCATATGAACTGTGTGGTGCATTCTGCTTTCTACCTAACAACATCCATTTGTTTTTGTTTTCTTTCTCTGAGAAAAAAAAAGCCTTTGTTTTTCTACCTTATTCTCAGGGTGTTTTACAATTTCTTTTAATATGGTTTTATTGTTATTTATATTTTGTTACACACCACTCATCCTCCCTGATGGGCTCTATTTCTTCATCATAAAAAAAATCATTATGGCTGGAATTCTATTGGAGTGTCTTTTCACAACTGAAATGTGAAAAGCTATGGAGGATACAGAGCACTGGGAAGATGATTTGACCATGGAAGGGAAGGCTCACACAAATAATTTAGTTACCTTCTAAAAGGTAAACAAAAGAAACTCACTTCCTACTCAAAATAATTTCACTGGCATTTTCTTTTCCTTTGAGGAAAAAAGGTAATTTCCTTTCTATCAGTCTGAAGGAAAATTGAAAAACAAATGCAAAAGAAACTTTAAAGCAGAGCATTAATTTAATGGAAAATGGAATTCACTGTTCATGTGGCTGAGACCAGGTTCTCACACTATTCAAATCCTCCACTTTCTGCTCTTCATGTAAATTACATTTGGTTGCATACTTATTCTTTTCATTTCATTTGGCTGCTCTTGATTAGAGTCTTTTGCTAAATGACTAAACAGCTTACATTTTTCCCCATTTAGTGCTCTTTTCATCTCTGCAAAATCATTGTGGTTGGCTTCTCTTTGTTTGGTTTTTGGCTTGTTGTATACTTGATATCCTCTTTCAGTGAGTTTTGCATCCCATGATATGTAGAGTTTGAGGAATAATTTTGACTATCTCATGGTTTCAAAATTGTCTGTCTAGGGACCAATCTGTATCTTTTAAAAATCTGTTTTATAGTTTTGAATTTCTTACTCTTATTTTATTGGAGACTTAGCAAGATGCCTCATGAAATAGAGGTATGTGAGGAATTCTTCAAAAAATGCACTCACATTTTTAATGACACTTTTATATCTTATAAAAGTATATCTCATCTTTTGGGCTTGAAATACTCTGAAAACTTCAGCTATCCAAAAGTTTATCTTCTCAATTATTTTGCACTGCATTTTGGTCCCACATACTATGTCAGAAAAGAAGCCGTACTTCTTTATGTTTAAAACAGTAACAATCATTTTATTAAATAAATATCTTAATAAATATATAGGCTGTGTACTAGTCCTACATAAAAATCCACTATTGTAATTGTGAATTTGCTTTCTATGTAAGAATTCTTTCATTCAGCAATATCTACATAGGGAGGAAGAATGAGGAATCAGCAATATTAAGAAAGCCCAAGCTTTAAAAGGAGAGGGGGAGTTCATAAAAATAGAAATGGGTACACCAAAAACAACCAGATGAGAACCAGAATTACATTTTTGCATCAAAGGAAAAAAAAGGACAATAGAGATGTTGGAAATTTGACTTCAGTAGGAAGTCTTGAGAGAGGATTTTCTGTTGAATTATTGAGTAATGAAGTAGAAAAAGTTCATATTACAGTTGTCTGGGGTGCAGAATATGGTTCAGCCCTGCTATCAGTGAATAAATTCATTATATTTGAAGTAAAAGTAGATTTATAATAAGTAGATAAGTAAGTAAATAAGTAAGGGAATAAATAGTTTCATTTCTGTCTAAACTGCATCTGGAAGAGAGAAAACATTGGGGAGGGGGATTCTTTACGTCTATTAAATAGAAATTAATTGAACAAAAAATTAGCCTGATAAGAAATAGAGATAAGGACAGTGAATGAAGACCACCCCAACATCTATCTTCAACATTTTCCTTAGTAGTCACAAACTCAGATGCCATTATGCAAACTTCAGCAACCAATATTTATTTATTTCCTGCCTTTATTATTGTTACAAAAAAATCATGGCAATGAATATATTCAGCACACCTTCCTCCTCCTATTTTTCTCACAATAACAACCTTGTGAGGTGAGTTGGATGAAAAAGTGATTGATTCAAAGTCATCCATTTGGCTTTCATGCCAAAGATGGAACTTGAACTCATGGTCTTCTGCTTTTTAGCCTGGTGCCTTAATCACTGGACCCAAATTGGTCTATTAAATGTGTATACGTCAATTTATATTTATGGATGCAAGTAGCAATCGTGGGGAAAATTACCATTAATGTGTCTATTTATTCTGTTGTCCAAGAACTCACTGTTGATTGAAATCATCAAATGTGTGTACAAAATATCAGTAACAATCAGACAATAAAACTTCATAATAACAGATGGATTTCTTCATTTTTTGTTTCTCTCTTCTTTTATTTGTCTGTAATATGATTCAGAAGAATTAAGATTTTCTCTTCATACTGGTATCTCTTTCATGGGAGAGTAATGTACATGTTAAAACTTGTGCTCTTTTCCATCATATACATGACATTTATAAATAGTTTTCAGAGTTCGGTGGACTTTTTCAAAGTAACTTCTGAAAAGCTTCTAAGGTTCATGGTTTTAATGAGTGGGGTGTTAAGACCATCACAAAGAGCAGAAATGATGATGTTTTGTTGTTGTTGATGTGCTGTTAACATTTCTTTTACAGGTATAGTAACAGGGCAAGTATATTTTTTGTTTTGTTTTTGTTTTTTAATGGGATGGCAAGAAGAGATTTAGTTCCTGCTATTATCTATTAAATTTACTTTTTTGAGCTGTCCATATTGTGCTAACATGATAAGATTTTTCTAAATAATTTAAAAAGAGATTTAGTATGATTATAATTTGCTGTAGGACATTTATTGAAAGTTTGGCAGGATATTCATACTGCTATATAAAGATTTCCCTCTATCATTCCCTGTTCTGAAGCCCACACATCTGCTGTTTCTCAAAATCTATTTTTCCTTTCTATTTCTTCCTTCCTTCTGTGTAGCAGCTATTATTTCCTTATTTCCACCTTCTAATACTTCCTCCTTTTTCCTGGAACCTTGCTCCTTTATTAACCTGGATACCGCCTTCTTCCTTCTATCTATCATTTTCAGTGCTTTCTCAGTAATATGTGTGAGATGGAATTGAAATGAGAGTAGAAAAGGACAAAATAAAAGATAATAAAGATCCAAAGCAACCTGGGTCCATCTCCTTCATTATAACTCTAGAAGCTATGAATAAAGATAATTAAAACATTTGATTTAATTAATTTGTTTAATTTTATTTTGGTGCTGCCTGACTCTTGAATGATTCTAAAGGTTTTACCTATAACAGGGAGACAGTTACCTGAAGGCTTCTTATACCTAACATTGGTCCAACAGGCAGAAATGAAGCAGTGAGAGAAATATGATAATGAAGATAATGAAGATAAAGAGGAAACTTTAACTGCTGTAATTCTTATGAGGTCCTATTCCAAGCACTGATTAGAATTTATTGGAATGGCCTCACCTTTAGACAGAGTGAGGTGGCTTATCTAAGATAGCCCAATTCTGGTTCTGTGGAATGTCAACACAGAGTTAAATGGTAAACACAAGCACCATAGGACAGAGCTATTAAGATTTAATTATAAAGGTCTAATCCTATACGACACACGAAGACATTTTAGGCTAGTTTATTTGAGCAACTTCTAGTCCCCAGGCCATCCAATTCAACCTTTTAGGGGAATGTGAATCACAGGTGATCCCTCTCAATGAACTATATTGCTGTATTTTCACTAAGAGCTGAGGTAGGGGGAGACAATCTTATCAATTTCAAATTATAGGAACTTTCAAAGCCTGCTATTACTGAACAAGATGAAGCTTCTTCCTTATTGGATTGAAGTATCACTGTTTCATTTCTCAAAGATATTTGGCTTGGATATCTACTGTTGCAAAGTCTCTATGCAACCCCACAAAAAATCACTACTACCTAACCTGATTTCTATAAATATCATTCAGCAGGGTTGAGGTTTAGTCTTCAAAGGAACAATTTATCTGAAATATTCAGCTGCTATAATTGTATTATTATTATTTTGGTTTTCTAATCATTGGCCTGGAGGGGATATTCTTCTGGTTCCAAAAGACTACTTTGCATCTTGAGTTGGATGAGGAGGTAAGAGAGGATGCAGTTTGCTGCTCAGCTTCAAGCAGCAAGTATCTTGAGATACCATGCTAAGGAATGTGGTTTGAGGGAAGAAACATGATTCCCATTCAAACTATAAAAATAAAATTATACCCTGAAAGATCAAAGAGGACATAGACTTGCATAAACTTTTACATAATGAGCAAAATGTAAATGGAAATATAATATATAATATTGGAAAAACTGATCAACTGATCCATGGGATTTCTCATTCTGCAGACCAGGGAACACTACTTAGATATGCACATTGGTCTATCGCAAAGTGTTCTATTACTTTAGAGATTTTTCTGCTACATTTTGGTGTTCATGGTAAAAAATGTTTGAAAATGATGTGGGATATATAAATTTTGCAATGTGCTATCCTCTTGCATTTATTCCTGTACTTCTAGATATCAGTTACTGCTTTATAACACATATCTAAACTGTCCCTATTTTTTCTTCATTATTTTTTATTAAATTTATATGTTGCCCATATTGCTATCAAGCAACACTGGGTGTCTTACAACATTATAAAAACAACCATATAAAACATTAAAATGTTAACTATTAAAATAAATAAAAATTAGCTAGAATTGGCAACAGTATGCAACAGGGTGGAGATGGAGTCTTCTTTTTAATCCATTAAATATATCCAGTATGGAATGCTCCCATCAGGGTCCTATAATCAGGCTTTGTGGGTCTTTTGGAAGGCAAAGTGGGTGGGTGGGTGGGGGGCAAATCTCACCTTGAGGGATACAAGGTTCTAGAGGGTGGGAACCATGGCAGAAAAGGCTCTTCTCCTGGATGCTGTCAGCCAGAATTCTTCGATTGAAATGGTCTGCAGCATTCCCCTTCTGCTGGAGTGAGCAGGGCAGGCCAGTCCTATGGGACTGAGATGGTTCCTCAGCTAGCTCATGCTACAAAAGTTTTAAAGGTGATAAGCAACATCTTGAATTTGATCTGGAAGCAAACTGGCAACAAGATCACAGCTCATGTAAGATTCTCTGTAACCTTTACAAAATTGCAATTTCTTAGCTTATTCAAACTCATAAGGAGTGTTAAGAAATGGATCATTTTAAAATAATAACCAATCCACAGGTACAAATCTCTTCATAAATGGATGAAAAATGCTTGAGATTTTTTTTCATCTAATAAAATTTTAATCAATTTAACAGACTAATACAGGGAAGGAGATTCCATCAGAACTGATGCATATTAAATGGAGAATGGAATTTTATTGATGCATAAAACAGGTTACTAATTTATAAAATTGTGATCAGATTTTGACCACTGCATCCATTGTTTCCTAAAATGTGATTTGATAAATTAAGTGGGGTGAATTCATTCAGACTGTACAATTTAGAATTCATGAAAATTGTATTGCAGATTGAATATATAATTCTGAATAAATAATTTTCCTAGTGTTTATTGGAAAAGGGATATATTTTTCAAAACTGTGGAGAAACATGGTGAAATTAAAACTAAAAATTCAGATTTTCATTGAGAAAACTATGCTATGGGAGATACCTGTTGTAATCTCTTGGTTGATCTTTAAAATTAGTTATACATTGTCCATATAAAAAGTTAAGAATATTGTGCTTGCTTGAAATAAGCAAATCTTTTGTCTCTGTCTTTAATTTTTGGAACACAAGATTGCCAATGCTGGCCAAATAAAATAATAAAACTTTATGAGGAAATAAGGCAGAGTTGTGAAAAATTAACAGAGGTGGATCCAGATTTCCTACAAAAAATAGAATATACCTGGAAGAAATTTGGGAAAGTTTTTGATTTTGATTACTACCATGGACATTTGGAGAAGTGCAAAACCATAGGGTTTCACCCAGCTGTAATCAATTATTTACAAGATACTCATTAGTAGACAGTCAAAGGGTGGCATGTTCTAATTTAAATGTTGTGTCTGTAAGGCAGTATAAAAAGAAATGTCATCTTCTAGGCAGTGCTTGTCTAGATCAAATATGCATGTGTTAGTTTTACAGATTGATGTCAATGTTGCATTTATTTATTTGGGCCAAGTGGTAATTTAGCATTTTTTCCTACCTCAGAGAACACAGTGTACTTGGAAATTATTTAAGGAATATATAAGAAATCCAGATTTACACACACACACACACACACACACACACACACATGGATACTTTGAGGAGGCACATGGGGGCACAGTTTAATTAACAGTGCTTTTGACTGATATGTGCTAATGAGGATAATGTACAATATTGAGGCAAGAACCCTGTGTGCTATATTAAAGGGACAGGTGTTGGGTGTATTGAAAAGTTCAAGTTACTAAAAGGAAATGAAGTGACAATGACTCTGAAAGATGCGGTGATAGGAACATTTACAAGGGTTTCCTTTAAAAAAATCCAAATCTGTTTGTGGCTGTAATTTACATGCTTAAAAGTGGCTGTTACTTGTGAGATTAATTTATATACAGTATCTATGCCATCATATGGAATCATGATAACAACAAAGCACTGATTATACTATTAATAATGCAAACAATATAACTTGGAGATTCTAAAGTCCAACACTTTTAATTCTTCTAGAAATACTGTCTAATAATGATTTTCCATCATAATTTTGATCCCCCAAAGTAGATACTTTCCTTGATAGTTGATTTTCTTATTTCTCCAAGTAATAGCCGCTTTTAGGTATGTAAAAGAGAGGTTTGGGATGGAAATAATTTGTGGTTTCAATGTTACAATATCAGAGAATGTTTGTTTTTATTGATTAAATAAATTGTATAGCTGCCCATCTTAAAACCTGCTCAACTTTCAATCCAACAATAAAAATGTTGCCTTTTTATTGGGCACCATATAAATTTAATAATTAATAAAGAAAAAAAGCATTAATGTTTTTAATGTATATTTTTTGTTTTTGTTTGTGTGTGTTTGTTCAATAAAATTAAATTAAAAAGAAAAAGAAAACAAAAACAATGAACTCCAAACCCAAAAAACAGGAGCAGAAAAAAACTGTCACATACATTATATGAAGACAAAGATGATATTTCTTTGCTAATGGCTCTGAGAGCAGAGGTTCAAACAGAAAAAGATAGATTTCAAGTGAACACTCAGAGAATACTCTTAATTGCCGTGGCAATTTAATGTTCAGGAGAAGATAGTAAGAGAGGCTGAGATTTCTTATCCCCTGAAAATCATGAAATAAAGCCCCCAAAGCAATCTGTTAGGGTTGTACTAGCTTTGGCTTTCTTGTGGTACAAGAGTTTGGATGACTTTTAGGGCAAATTCCTTCATTCCATGACTGCATAGTATGGAAATTCACCTTATGTTTGACAAAATGTGCTCTGGAGTTTGAATTGAGTTTAAAAGGCTGTGAGTAGAGCGAAGTGGGAAAATCAGAAGGCGATTCAATAGGATATGGGAAAGATGACCAAGCTGAAACACAATCTCAGTTTTAAAAATAATTATTTGCTAAATCTTTCCCCAGTAAACTACACTGATATTTTTGGGAGGCAAGGCAAACAGACCTCTAAATCTCTGAACTTCCTCTAGTTCATTAGCATTTAACTTCAAGAGCAATCACTGCATAATTTTTCCCTGCATAAAGGCTTGATCTTTAGAGTTTCAAAGAGATTCCTGCAAGATACTGAGTACCCTTCACTCTCTCAAAAATCAGTACAATAAGTTCTTAGGCTTTTTTATTAGCATTTTGTTCTCCCTCCTTCCCATCCCCGGCCATCAATGTTGAGATGCTGAAAAAATTCCAGTAAATATTCACATACAGACTGAAAAAAAAGATAAGGGTTTAGCATGACAATTTATTTATCTGAAAGATATCCTTAAAGATTGGCTGAATCCTGACAGGACTTACAGAAACTGCTAGAGACTTACAGAAATTCTTTATTTCTATGATCTTTGCTGGAACAAAGTTTGCTGAAATATCTTATTTTACCTGGAAGCCTGCTCTCACAGGGAAGCGAAGCATTAGTGTAGCAGCAGGTTAAATTCCTACTGAGTATTTCAAGTTGATTTATCATATTTTTCCCATGACCCGTTTATTTTATTTATTTATTTATGTGGAAAATCGCAAAAAGACAAGCATCTTATATCTGTTATCATTTACTGCCAAAGATATCCAAATGCATCCTTTTGAGATTGGGATTCTTTAAAGAATTCAAATGGTAAATATTAGATAATTTTAAAGATGCATAGTCTGAATGGCTTAAAAATACAATGCACTTGCATGTCATTTGACATGTTATACAACCTGAATACAGATATGTGAAATCAAGTCCAAGAAAAAAACCTTTTTGACCACAATTATTGGACCAATTTTTATTTTAATTACCTTTGGAAAACTGGTCAAGATCCTCTACTCAGTTTTGCAGAATGTGATGGTACGAATGAAGGCTGCTGTGGGCTTTCTGGCTAGCATTTCTGACAATTTTATTTTGTTTTTTACTAGAGCAGTTTTTAGTCTTGGAGGGATGATAAAATTTTCTGCAAATGAATTGTATATATTCCTGAAAAATATGAATGGAGTACCTAAATGCATTATCCTACCTGCCTATACTGTAGCTCTAAAAGCTGGAGTTTTTTTCAGGTACATAATGATGGTCATATTATTTGTCTACTTAGCTGGCAAAAGGCAGATATCGAAGGACAAGGGTCCTGGACTGAAAATGGTAAAGAAAAGGCCAAGGGTATTTCTCGCTTAGGGCAGTCTTAAATGTGCAATGTTATTGCAGGCTTGGATAATTCCCCCCCCCCCCCCCCCCCC
>BHFT01025473.1:0-37999 GCA_004320025.1 Laticauda laticaudata | reverse complement strand
CCCCCCCCCCCCCCGCAAATTTGTTGTTGTTGGATTACATATTCTATTAGCCTTAGTCAGCATAGATATTTATAAAACGGCATGGAAACTGTAGTTAACCACTGTTTTACAGGACCAGTCTACCTATTTGTGTTCTAATGGAATTAATCAGAGGTGGTATTCAGCCAGTTTTGACAGGTTCTGGGGAACTGGTAGTGGAAATTTTGAACAGTTCAGAGAACCGGTAAATACCACCTCTGGTTGGCCTCACCCCCATCTATTCCCTGCCTCCCGAATCCCAGCTGATCAGAGTCCCAGCTGATTGGCTGGGTCTTCTTTTGTTGCCCTGCACAGAAGAACAGAGCTGCAAAACAGGTTAGTGGGGTGTGGTGGAAATGGGAATTTTACAGTATCCTTCCCCTGCCATGCCCATCAAGCCACACCCACCAAGCCACACCCACAGAACCAGTAGTAAAAAAAAATGAATAACACTACTGGAAGTAATGCAACATTTTGCTATTTAATTAATAAAGCTAAGAATTTTGAGTGTTTTGTGACCTTCTACCTACTGTAGCAGATAACCCATCCAAATTTATTGTTGTCTTTTCAAAACATGATACTGATATCTCCACTATTTTACATTTTCTAGTCAATTACTTTTCAGCAGATAACTATAAAAATCCTTAAGTACTTTTAAATTACCAAACTAAATAAGTTTTCAGTAGAATGATACTGCTGGCACTTATGTTGTTGTGACTCACTTTGACTAGGAAAATGCTTTGATTAGATTCGGTTTAATTGTGATATCCAGGTAGATTTATGCACTGATACAGACAACTTCTTGTAACTACATAAAGTTTAGAAAGTAAATATATCCAATTCTCCCCCCCCCCATCCCCCCAGGGAAAGCCAAACATTAGCTGAGCTTAATTCCAGTTCATGTTCATCCCAGCAGCAAAACACTGTTTATAGAATCCATGATAGAATTGTCCACCAATAATAGCCTGCTATAAAGAAAACTATGGGCTATATGAAGAATCTTTTCCTCCTTAGCTAACAGTAAATGAATAGATCAGTTTCTCTTTTTTCCAGATTGATTAAAAATGGTAAAATATCAACCGGGAGAAGTTTGCAAATATTGTTAAATGTGTGTGTATATTTTGATATTCATACTCATATAATAGGTGTATCCATTCGCAGGTAAAAAGCCAAGATGAACATTTTTAATAAATAAATAATCCTATCTCAAAGAAAATTTTCATTCATTTCCACCTCATCCATCTAGTTACCAATCCAATGATTCCCTTGCCCCTCCTTCTGTCCTTCTCTCCCTCCCTCCCTCCTTCTCTTTCTCATATTCTAGAGAGATATATATTCTGTCCAGATTTAGTAATAAGTAATTGAAGCCACATTAAATATGGCTGTTCTTTCCTAGTGTTAAGCTAACAAATAATTCAAGCTGAATTTAAAATGTAGATGACTACATTCAGCTTTTGAAAATTATATTTTTTATAGGAAAATAGAAAAGCCTGAACCTTTTAATTTCATCTCTTCCCCAGAATTTATTTCCTC
Organism: Laticauda laticaudata; assembly: GCA_004320025.1. Classification (NCBI taxonomy): domain Eukaryota; kingdom Metazoa; phylum Chordata; class Lepidosauria; order Squamata; family Elapidae; genus Laticauda; species Laticauda laticaudata. The sequence goes on along the minus strand of BHFT01025473.1, from coordinate 36,448 downwards.
TCTGGTATATAATGTCACCTAAAAATATATCATTCCTACAGTATGAGGTTTAAGTATGTTTGTAAATGAGTTGCAGAGTAGGAGGGGGATGGGGGGGGAAGGCTTTGACTAGTGCTGAAAACAGTCATTTTTACAAGAATGGCACAGTGTCTTAACATGACATTATCAGAACAATACATTTTATGGCTTTGCTTCAGATAATGTAGCATCTATCATAAAACTTTGCAGAGTTGGTATTACCCTACCAGCAATACATCATCTAGTTGTAAATAAGGACAAAAGAAATATTTTAAGAGGCTATAGCAAGGAGGAGAAGAACAGTACCTACTTTGAACCACAAAGCCACTTAACACACTTAAAACATATTTAAGTGGATGGTATGGCTTGATTTGTCACCTCTGAATAAAAATGGAAGTCAAATTTCATTTTCAGTGAAATTGCTTTTAATTTTATTATCAAATAATGTAGAGTAATTTATCAAGCAAGCATTTCTGCTGAGGTGAAGAAGCTTTTTTTTTTTAACTTATGGTTAAAATGTAAGATGCATAAGGCTCATTAGTGTTTCTTGTTTGCAAATAAGAAGGGAGAGATGTATAACAACATCTCTCTCCATCCCCCACCCAAAATTGCTATAGACTAAGGAAGAAATTTATTTTGGTAGCGTAAAAGCTTAAATTGAATGGCTTTGGGATCAAAAGTAGCACACTTCTCAATAACACTCACCAAGAAAAATCATGGGAAGGAAATATAGGTCTCATGTCTATTGTGGGTTTAACTATAGGGTTCTGTCCTCAATGAGACAAAGAATGTGGGATTATTTGATTTGAAAACATTCATGGTCATCTATCTTATGCATGAGAATCCTAGGTGCCTCTTTACAACCTTCCGCAAACCTAAAATGAATGTTACCATGAAAACCACACTAAAACATGATATCCCACCACAGTGCCATAATATGCCACCAATTCTACATTTATATTGGCTGGGCTCACTTCTATTCTAAGTTGGGGTGAAGAGCCAGATTTTCACTGCCTTCTGGATGGGCTGGAACCTCTGAATCTCAGGAAGGAGGTTGTTCCAAAGAGCAGCCATGAAAATCTATCTTATCTGACCAGATCTGATGGGTAGATATGTGGAAAGAGAAACAGTCTCATAAATTACCTGGCTTCATGACATTTAGGGATGTAAAAATGATAACTAGCACCTTGATTGCACTTGGATAAAATAGAATTTTGGCCTGATTTTAGTAGCATCCCTTCTTAAGTTAATTAACAGAATAATTAAAATAAAGCAGAATATTGAGAAAAGCTCCATAACAGAAATAATGACTCTTTATTCTGTGTTGGACAGATCAAGCCTTAAATATTGTGTTCTATTCTGGGCAGCAAATTTTAAGAATTTGGAAAATGGAAATACCTGCAGAAAAGGGTAACTAAGAAGATCAAAGAACTAAGTCTTATAAGAAAGGAGAGAGAAGTAGGCTCATAATATACATGTTTAGCCTTAAGTTGGACTAAGTATGATTTAGGATGGTACTTATCAAATAGCTGGATGGATGACCCATAAAAGAAGGCTAACCCATCTCAGGCATTGTTTGAAATGACTAGGCTGAGCCTAAGAGCAGGGGCAAACATATCATTAGTTTAGGGTCACTATGTTCCCACAAGAGATCCAAGACCAGCCTCCACCCTCCATGAATTCCATTAACTCTTATCTAGTTTAAATTTGCTTTGGCCTTTAGTTGATCATATTCTTGTGTATAGGTACAATGAAATCAATCTATAGTATTTTTGAACTCTATCCCAGCTCCTGGTTTCTTGCACCTGACAGGCACAGAAAAATGCTTTCAAAATTCAAAAAGCCAGTAAAGAGTTCAATTATGGCAGGGAGTGGAGAATGGCCTTTCACTGGATGCATTCAAGCAAATGTGAGGTGACCATCTATCAGGGAGGTTTTAATCTGGATTACTGTCCTCAAAACAAGGATTTAGATTTAGTGTCCTGAAAAGCCCCTTCTACTCTATACATCTATGATTCAAGTGATATTATTCAGATTTACATTACTCAATGTGAAATTCTATTATGAAATGTGAAGAAGTGTATTTGCATTTGTGTATTAATCCTCAAAATGTACAAAACATATATTGATCTGCTGAAAAAATGATTAAATTAAATCCTCTGGCATTTCTGTTAGAGAGTGCTGTATTTTCTTGGCTACAAAGCTTTTAAATTTAATATTATCAACATCTACATTTTGATTCTGTTGGTTTGTTTACTGGTAAAAAGCATTTATAAGAAACTAAGTTATTACATTTTACTATTTTCCTCCTATTCTCTTTAATGTCTATATTCTGAAACATTTGTTGGTAAGTTTTTAAACAGCAGGTGTCAAATGCTGAGACTGAGTGTAATAATCATAATGATTTGAAGAAAACATTGAGCTCCATGGAAATAGCAATAAAGGGGAGAAACTTAAATATACCTCTCTCCTAAGATGTTGCTGTTTACAAATGCTTAATAGAACTAGATCTTGTTTTTTTTTTTCCCACACCACCTGGAAAAAGCAACATATTATTTGTATTGTAAATGTTATGTTTTAAAAACACACCAGGACTCCAATCTAACTAAAGTTATTCAGGCTTAAACTTCATTCCAATCAATTGGGACACATTAATTGTATTTCATATTGATTTTCACTGTACCCCCCACCCTTCCATTAACACTGAGCTTGGACAAAGCTGACAATATTGGGTTTGTTTACATCCTCATTTCCCCAACCTTTAGAAATATTTGTTTTGTCCTGTTTCTATATCATTGTTTATTTTAAAACAAAAACAAAAAACTTAACCCATATGAACATTTTAAAATGTTTTCACTCACATTTCTCTTTATTTATGCCTTTATGTATCCATACTTTTCAAATTATACATAATTAAAGCTATTTTCATAATATCTATGTGTGTTATGTTTATGTAATATTCATAATTTTGTTTGCAGCTTTACATATAAAGAAAAGCATTAACAATTTAGAAAACAATAAATTTAAATTACACTTTTTTCAGTTTGCATATGAGAAATGTACTTTATATTAAGTTTGTCTTACCATTTTATTTCCTAATATTTGGTGAAGCTACTACAGATAAGTGGGAGCTATTATATTAATTCCTTTTGACTGGAATTGGAATTATTCTTACCTGGGAATAATTCTCATTGAAAAGAACAAGACTTATTCAGATCATGTCCGGCATGTACTTTCTTTTCTATTATAATTGTCAAGCTAAAATGATATTTGGATTAGAGCATCATTACTTGCATTACAAATAAAGACTTAAAATATATAATATTTTTAGATGACTTTTCTGTAATTAGGGAAGGACTGTACTCTAGGATAGTGCTTGACCAATGATGATCTCTGTTTGTATAATGCCTGCGCAAATTGGCTGCAATTTGTACTTTGCTACTCATCTCATCAAAGCACTTTATATTGCTCTGACTGCATCCTCTGGCACATCTAGAAGCCAGAATATGGTTCTGCAGATAATGTGCCAGAGGACACGATCAGAGGATTACAAAGCCAAACACCACAGTGGCTTTATTCCACTCTGAAGGAGCAGGAGTTTCTGTTGCTTCATGGAACACCTTTGATGTTTCATTTAAAGACTCATCACAGGGAAACATCCCTTTCAACCTTTCCACAGGTTTAGTTTACATACCAATTTCAAATGTTCAAAATAGTTTGTGTGTATTATTTCAAAAATTGTTACTTTATGCCAAGTAATTACATGTTACTTGAGCAGCATCCAAAGAGATGGCTGTGATGCCTTTAAAAGCTGATCCCTAGAATCTAGAATTGCACCCAGAAACTTATTGGAAATCAGTGCATCTCATGTAGCAGTGGGGTTATAGGAATGCACTGTGGTATGCCTAATACAGAATGTGCCACCACATTCTGGCCAGTTGAAGTTTTTGAATGCTTTCAAGGGCAGTTCCATATGGAACACACTGATAGTCCAATTGACTAAGGTAATGTGTGACCTTGAGGAGTGCCTCCTGATCTTGGAATGGGCATGATGGGCACACAAAAATTAATTTTGCAAAATTCTAACCACAGGCAATGCCTGGTGATAATGATTCATGACTTGGTTATCTTCCATTTAAATAATTGTAATTCAATCTATTTTGAGCTGCTTTAGAAGAGAAAATAGAAACTGGTGCAGAATAGAGCATCCTGCATGCTGGCAGTTGATAGTCATTAAATCAGGGTAACTCCTATTGTAATGGGCAGAAGAAATAAACTTGAAGAAGAGCTGCCACCAAGACATTAGTCATAAAAAAGAAATATAGTCTGGGTTAGTACCGTAACCTGAATGAATATTATAGGACATTTCCTAATTTTCACAGAGAGAAAGAGAGCGAGGAAATAAATCTTAAATTGTAAGATTCTGTTATTATAATCTTATAATACAACTGTTATTAACATGCATGGCTTTGCTTTCTTGTTTCTAATATACAGCTATATTGGGACAGCATATAAGTTTTATCAGTAGGTTTCCTTGGGATCAGCCTAAGATCAGGCAATACATTTCAATGTTGCTTTGTGATATACTATTTTGACGATCCCTTTTTCAGTGCAAAGTATGTGCCAAAGTGAGAAAACATAGAATAGACAGAGCCATTTTAATGAAATGCATTAATATTTTATATAGCATTCACAGAAAATGCAATATCACTATAACATCTTAGCTTTATGTAATGCCTGTTGCCCTGAAGTCCATGAGTTATACATGGAAGTTTATTTTGGCTTGCATGGAAATTTATTGAGCTTGCTACAATGCTGGAATATCTAAATGCCATTTCAGGAGAGATGAGATGAAGCCCAGGTGGCATATCACTCTATATGTATGCAAATCTATTTAGCTACCATGTAAGTATGTGCTTGGCATTTGATATGTATCCATAGCAAATCTTTAGGGATTATCAAGCTAGATGTGGAAATGTGTCACTAAGGGTTGTGATATTACAGCTGAGTGTACATTGGATTTTTTTCTCAGTGATTTTTATGTTTTTGTTGTCATTGGGAGCCTTTGATATAATTTTTAATGTATTATTAGATTCTCAGAGTGGTGTAACAAGATGGGAGACAGAGAGAGAGGGAGGGAGGGAGGATAATAAAGAAAAAAATTAGGCTGCAGCCATGGCCAGGAAGTCCTTTTCACAACTTCATTTTGTGTTGTAATTGCACCTGTTTCTTGAGGCTCTGGTCCCAGTCGCTCATGCCTTCGTGATCTCCCAATTGCATTACTGCAATGTGTTCCACATGGGGCTTCCTTTGAAAAACTTTGACATTGCTTCTAGTTCAGGGGTGTCAAACTTGCAGCTGGATGTGTAACGTGCTGATCACACCCCCACTTGATTTAGCAAAAGGAAAAAAAGTCCTGATACGTCACGTGACGCTGCCGTGATGCCGCAGGCTTGACACCTCTGTTTTAGTTGATAAGTAATTATGGGTGTGCCTTGGTATGTCCATGAAACATCATTACTTTGCAAACTACATTGGCTTTAAGCTTCTGGATACAATTCAAATGTTGGTTATTACCTACAGTGTTCTTCATAGCATAGAACAAAATTAAATTAGGATTGCTTGCATCCCATTAATATTGATTCCCCACCAGATTCAACAGATTTGGAATGTTCTGAATCTTATCTATAAAGCAATGATTTCTGATGAGACCCAGGAAATATACAATACCTTCTTGTTCATAATACCTGTCCTATGGAACTGCTTGCTTCCTCAGATTTGGATGGCCCCAACCCTATTGGTCTTTTGTATACAATTGAAAACCTGTCTGTTCCTGTGAGCACTGGTTGAGTTAGTGTATCTCTAAAGGTTATTGCAGTATATTGATTGGGGTCCTTGGTTGTCAGTCTTTGGATTGTGTTTATGATTTTTAAATTTGTTAATAAGCTGGTCAGAATTGCTTGTGAACTAAATAAACCCTGTCCTTTAAAATCTTATGACATTAATTGTGAGTGTTAGAAAGTGATTACCTATTTATCCTTGATAAACAAAGAAACTAACTGCAGCAACTTTGATGCATGGCTAGCAATTCTGGAAGATAAAGCTATTAAGGCTGAGAAACAATGATCTAAATAGAAGCCATAGGAAGGAAGGAAATTTAAGTTCTGGATGGCCTTTGTTATTTCAAAACTTATTGTCATGCAGCAATTGTATTTAAAGAACCTCTTCTATATTTCTGCTGTTGCTGCTGCACCTGCCATATGGAACATTATTTCTCCAAGGTTAGGCTGGCCTCATCTAGTTGTCCTTCGAAAAGGATCTGAAGACCTTTTTGCCATCTGGCCTGGGGATGAGACAGTGGTATAGAGCCCATACAATGGATGTATCCTTTTCTGAATTATTGTGCTTTCTCCAAGATTGTATTGTATGTCATTAACTGTTTAATTGTATGCTGTTTTATTTTTATTTGGGGGATACTGTTTATGTTTTGTAAGCTGCTCAAAGTCATGAATATGAAATGGGTGGCTTAAATAAATAAATAAAAAAAATGGTCATTTTGCTTCGTATAGATTATCAGGAGTTAAATGAAAATGCTATATTCATCACAGTGTGGCATATACAGTATAACATGTGTTTGTTTCTATATCCTTCTGTCCTCTTCCTTCATAAATATCATTTGATGCTAATTGGATTGTTTTTGCCAAGCTTGATAGAGCTTGTTATCTTGCCTGATTGACCTAAAAGACATCTCTGCCATGTTTTAAATAAAACAAGAATCAGTTAATAAACAAGGTCTTATCTATGTTTGGTGAAAGAGATTATAACCACAAATGGTCTTTAATATTACTTGAAGATCCATAATTCATAGGAATATAATTAAATTATTATTTTGTATGATTTGTAATTGACAAAGAAGATTGTTCTTCGAGGAATGCTCTTCCATCATTGTAAGATTGGAGACAACTTTGCCACAGTGTCATTTGTTCTGGCTGATAGACATTTTTGAGAAATTAGATCCTAGCTACTTTCAGATGCAGAAAAATGGACTTAATAACTTAGATACTTTAATATTAGATTTTCATTCAATTTAAAAAACAAAAAACAAAAGAACCATAAGCCTATTTGTGGCTAAAAATATAAAATCATATTGTTCTGTATAGTCTTTGCATGCTGCAATGCATTTCTATTTTGAAGTTTCTAGCTTCTTTTCTGCTTTCCTTTTCTGAAATATATACTGATTTACTATAATGTTTGAATCCAAACTTGTCTTTTTTTTAAAAAAACAGCAGGAGAAGCAACCATCAGAACTGCAGAAAACAAATACAATACAAATACCAGAAAAACACTGTCAGTGCTTGAGAATGAGTTTCTTCAAGTCTTCTAAGAGAATATTCCCTTTGTTTTGGATGTAATCCATGGATATATTATATTATTGATAATTGACTTCAGGAACCTAGACTAAGCAGTTGCTGGCTTTAGAATTAGTATCATAGTATGATCATAAGGACACAAGTATGGTAATGATTACAATTAGAAAAAATGAAAATAAGTCAATCTGATACATACTTAGTTGAGTCCTACTTGAACAGAAACTTCAACTGTTGCATAAAAATAAATGAATGTTAAAAATGCTCAACTTTCCCTAGGATTAGCTTGGATCATATTTTATTGAAATAATGTTTTTCATTTAATTTTATTCTACTTGAAAGTTGCACTCATTTAGTTTAGCTTTCCACGACTTCCAGAGTTCCCACCCGGCATGGTAATTTGCCACAAGTAATTAATTCTTATCCAGTTTAATACATCACAATCAGAGTGTTTTTTTAAAGAAACAACTGCATCATTTGGGCAGTGAGTGATAAATATGTTATAAATATGCTGGCTCTCCTATCATCCTTTTGTTTCCAAACAGTAAATCTAGTAACATATATGCAATTAAAAAAATCTTATTCAAAATTACAATTATTGCTACGAAACAAATGTTTGTATATTTTAGCTATTCATTATATTCGATAAGGTTGAAAATTATGCCATCCTAGACAGCATCTATAGATTTTTTTCACATTGAAAAACCGACATATTTTGTTTCATTCTCTCTGCCTTTTTATTATCATATTTTATTACATTATAGGGTGAAATAAAAAAAATCTTACCTTAGGCTACTGAATGCATATAATTCCCCCACTTTCTTTCCATTCAGGTGTCCCTTGAGGTACATCATGTTACAGTCTCACACTCCTTTGTCATATCTTATTGTTTTCTTGTTGATTGGGCTCACATTTTGAATCCTGACGAAGGAGGCTCAGTCTCAGAGTATCAGCACCAGTTTATGCTAATGAAAAATGCCAGGGCATCATTTCTATAGGCAAACAAAAGATACCTCTCTTCCCCCACCCCAGAAACAATCCCATGAAGGTTCAACGATTTCTAAAAGAATGTTGTCTCAAAAGAAGACTTGGGACTGCTTTAATATAGAAACATAATTGTGTTTTGAATATGAAAGACATGGTATGTTTTTAGCCTTGTACACTTAGATAATACAATTTTCAAGGAAGACCTAAAGTTCCCAAAGAAGGATAAGGGAAGATTTATCCCCACCCAGCAACTTTTGATAGTTCATCTGTTTATGGCAGGCTTGGAAGCGGTAGAAGGCAGGTAATGGCTGAAAATGGCTTCTTTCTCCATACTACTTATTCTGTATGTGTCTTATTTCCACAAATGCCTAGTGGCTGTAGCTCATACATGAACAGAATAAACAATATTCAAAGTAATGCTTAGGGGTGGGACTGTTGTTTCCTGTAACTTGGTACAATCTGAGTGTTTTGGCTTTTAGAATTTTCAGACTAACTATACCAGGAATTAACAAAGATCAAAGCTTGGTGTCATGCCCCTGGTGGAGACTGACTCTGAGGAAGAGGAGGAACAGCCAACAGGGAGTGGGAGTGTGGCTCGCAGATGGTTGTGAGAGAGAGGTGGATTGTTGGGTAGAGAGAGGGGCAGGCTGAGCATCAGAGAAAGGATCTCAGCACCTCCCTATCCATCCTAGGTGCATGCAGGGAGGGTGAAGAGTAATCAGAGAAAGTTGAGGTGTATCTCAGCGAGGAGAATTACCATGTATCCTCCTAAATTGGGCTTGCTAGCTGGGATGCGATTAATGTATAATAATATTTTGAGTAAACTGCGTCACAGGTCATAATTGCTGAGGTCAGTTTAGATATATTTTATCTTTTATGAGAAAGAATAGGTTTTTTTCTGGCATTCTTCACGTGGATCATCCTCTTTAATTCTTCTCTGAATAGTATAGATATGCGTGTTGGTTAGTGTATTCTGTTTTCTTTTTGCATCATGTATTTTGACCTATTTGTGACTGGTAACACTGTGCCGAAAAAAGTGAATGTATACAGATTGAGGCATTCGTGACTTGTATATGTGTTTTGTGAGTTTGTTGTGGGTTAATTTTGAGATGAGTACGGGTCATGCACATTTGACGCACCCCTTCAATTATTTTTTGCTTTTTATGGGTGCCCATGGATAAGTTCAGAGCAGAGATTTGCCAGTTAACCAGCAAGTGGCATCTTGTTGACTGCAAGTAGTTGGACATGGCGAGGAGCTGCCTAACGCCAGGCCATGCCACAAAGTATGCCCAGTTGGCAGTGCCAGTAGCAATAAATGATTGATGGTTCACACATAGGCTGCAAGCTATACCACCCTTTTTTGGGAAGTGCCGAGCTAATTACATTGAGCCTTCGACCAAGGATTTTCCTACTGGGACAGGGGGATATAGGTGATTTTTTTTGATTAACTTTGTTGTCAGGCTCTGCAACACATTGGCAGACACCTCTGTTGACCCGCCCAACAGGTGTTGGACAATTACGCTGAGTTTTTGACCTCATTTACAAGCATGTTTGGATGGACCTTTTTCCGAAAGCCAGACGCAGCAACGAGATCTCGTTGAGGGTGAGGTGAGCAGGGGGAGTAGGCCTCACTCTATCTGGAGATGAGGTAGGTTGTGCTTGTAGTGAGTTTTGGGTGACCTTGCATTGCAGATGTCACAGGTTAATGGACTAGTGGAGGACAATGACATATTTGAGGAGAGGTGGCCCATTCAGTCAGGAGGTTGATCATCAGAAACTCCTGAGTGATGTTGGATGCGCTGGAGTGCGCTTGCACCCTTTGGCGCAGGGAGCTGATATGTATTGTTGTCTTCATATCGATGCTGAAGAGCTATCACAGTGATTGGTTACGGCGGACGGAATAGGAGGAGCGTGGGCGGGCTAGAGTTGTTTCCAGAACGCAGAGAGTAGGCGATTGCCGTTGAAGAAGAGATGTTCCGGTTGGTGGGAGTATCATGCAAGCTTGGAGGGCTGGGCCGCTCATCCTGACTCAAGTAGAAAATGGATTAACAGTCATTGTGGATGGGTTTTAAGTGCCTCGTATTGTGAGATCAAGGCGCATTTTGGGATGGCGCTAAGTGTGACGCATGTGTTAAGAACAATTCCGCAGGCGATGTCGATGCTGCGAGTGATAGGAAATGACAATTGTTTCCGGCCTAGATAGAGGATCTCGTGGGTCAGGGTGTAAAGTCCTAGGCGATCGGCAAGTCTTCACCAGCACCTTGCCATCATTGAACGGCATCTTTGACGTATACCGCACTAACAAGTTGTGTATTGTGAGAGTATCTTGTGCTGGACAGCATAGGTGTGTTTGTGCTGTGATGCGGAAACTGGAGTGAATAGTCAAGCTTGGTTCGAGACCGGGGCCACAAGCACGCAAATCTTCATGATGCTTATTAGTTGTAGATGCAGTGGTTCACGTCATCGCACAGCAACAGATGTCTCCCAACTGCAAGTAATGGTAGAGAAGAATGAGGGATGCGACCCTTTGCTAGTTCGAAGCGACCTGTGTGTGGCAGATGGACAACCGCTGCGTCCATGATTGGGCAGCATGGTATGGAGAAAACAATGTTACATTGACGCCTGGTGCCTCATGATTTACTACGTGTGCCTGGCTTTGGAGCCTGGGTTTTACAGGGCATGAAATCATCAGTTTGGGCGTTGTAGTAGTTTTGGCGCTCTGTGTGGTTGACATGATGGAGACGTTCAAGTTCTTGATAGGCGAAACGATGTCAACGGTGTTAGAGTCTTTGCGAGACTCCCTGTGGCCAGTGTGGGGTGTGCTGACCCCTGTAGCCTGGATTCTACCTGCGGAGTTGGTGAGCTTTTGCTGATGTGTTTGGGGAGAGAAGCGGTGGCCTCAGAGGTTGCCGTCTGGATCTGGGATTGAACTGGGTCGCGAAATCGACTTGTTGTCTCTTGATATTGGTATATATGCTGGTTGGGAGTTAAATATGTTGAAACACCGGAAGTTGGCGCAGTTGTGAATAAGTGTATTGACAAAACCGGTCATGGAAAGGTTTTAGCTGGCTTCTACCTCCTGATGATGAGTGCACCAGTGCGCTTTTTGGTAACAAAGAAAATCAGAGAGGACTGAGCTTATAGTGTTGTGAAATTCACCGTAGGATAGTTGAATGCAATCGAAAGTAAGGGAATTGGTACAGGATCCACTTCCTCATCCTGAACTGATTCAGAGAGCCGTTCACAAGCAGATTTTATAAGTTGGCAGGTCTTGGCATGGGGCATGCAAGTCTGTGGTTTGCATTCGTGCAGGGACGAAGCTGGAAAACAGATTATGGCCGGTGTAAGTATGGGCATTTTGAGTATAACTGTGATTCTTATTGGATTAACAACTGCCAGCTGTGTTCATTGGGATTTTATGCACTAGCTGTGTTCCATGATTTGTTGGATATTCATGGCCATGTATTTAGATAGACATTATTAAGTGGCGTTCTCAGACCCCTGCAGGTAACACTGGCAACATGTGGTGGTTGCATGGGTTGGAGTGCATGAGCGTACGTTTGCTGTGAACAACACCTGATTTTGCTAATGTGAAAATGTCGCAGTTTTGCTACAACCTGGCGGAGGACCGATGTCGGACGTTGCTTGGGACAAGTCCGTATTTTCACCTTTCCTCAGGGGTATAGAAATGACCGAAGAAGTATACAGTTGGTTGGCGACGAAGGTGGGAGGACGCGTCCAGCTAGCGAAGGTGTAAGAGATGTGGCACTAATGTTGGGGTTTGCGAACATACTACCCTGAAACACGTTTATTCCCCACTTTGTGTCGTTGACTGCTCCTCTTGTCTAGATTATTCGTCAGAGAGAAATTTCATTGAGGTGCTGAAGAGGCACATCTTTTCGAGGTGTTGAAAGTCAAACTTTGCTTTTGAGCCTATCATCAAACATCTGAGTCGAGGCCAGCCATTTCTTGCTGGAAACAGAATGCTTCGCGATGTGGCTGGTTGGTGGCGGTCGTCCTCAGGCCTATGCTCGGTAGGACACTAGTGTTCCCAATGCAGCTTATATCTTTCCAGAATTTTGTCTAGCTCCAGAGCAAAACGTATATGATTTGGCCAAGGAGCTATTGAGTGTTAAGGTCACTATTTGAGACATGGCGGACACTGGAGGGGCTCATGACCAAATCAAGGTTCTGATGGATATCACAATTTTGAACATTGCTACATACGCTCAGACATTGACTCAGCATACAGGTGAGAAATGGTCTTTATTCGTTTGCTCTATATTGATTTCGGTGACCTACTTTTCTGAAGTGAAGGAATCAATAGCACTGATGTCCTATGCTTGGAAACCCGAGTAAACCAAAGGGAGGTAATAGAAATCTGCCCTGGACAGTGGATGGTTCTGTTGGAGAGAGGTTGCAGCCTCAGGACGTAACCTTTGGAGCCTTCTGAGTGATGGATTCAGGAAGCCAGGTGGGCAGGACCCATTTGTGGCAGCCTCAACTTTGAGAATTGGAGTGAGAATGGGAGACAAGAGGAGTCTTGGGGCACATTATTGGGCTATTGTGGTTCTGTGGATTCGCCTTTACATCTGGGAGGTCCTCTTCATGGCTTATCTATGATCAATGTCATGATAGTCGCAGGGTGGGAGCACGTTTGGAATGGTTAACACTACTACTGGTCATCCTCGTAGGACAGTTTCGGTTTGGCCGAGATCAAACTGCATGTGTCCGGATATGTGCAATCCTGGTGGGTCATGTGCGCAAGACCAATATGCTCGCCAGTAGTGGATCCGCTTAGTGTGACTCTTGCCATGCCAGTGTTAGGCTAGCTGAGTTGGCAGACTTAGGAATAACTATGGTTGATTTGGGGCGAGGTGATCTTGCGTGATTGAGGCAGCGGCTCACGTGGCATGGGGGATGCATTGGAAGTTTCGGGCAGCACGCGATTGGATGGAAGCGTGTTATGATGGTTCGAAATTGTGTATGGGGTGTGAGATGGGTTGGAGTTGTGCGACATCAGGGTGACGTCGAGTGTATTTGTAGTGGTGGTGGTAATATTATGTGTGTGGACAGGTAATCCTAGCGGACTCATCAGTTAGTTCTCGAGGATGGGGTGAGGGTCACGTTTTCCATCGTGAGCGGCAGGATTATTATGCGCAGGGCTCCGATTGGATTTGATCTATCGCTATTGTTTCTGCCGCGGTCTTGCTGGGTCGGCCGATCGAGATCCGAAAGTGAGATGTATGATGCTGACGAGAGTAATGGGGAGAACATTTATGGACAGCGGCTTCTCGCAGACTCCTGGCCTCGGTCAACTAGCATGAGGTTGCAAAACTGAGCGACGCTGCATAACGGTGGTGCAGGGTGTCTGTTAGTCGGCGTGTTCCTCATAGAGGGAGCGGTATTTTGTGTGGTCTGCATAGAGACGATGGGCGGGGACGGAGAGAGTGAACTGCTAGGTTAGTTTGGAGCAGTTTGCTTCCACGTTCAGGGGCGAAAGGATACTCTGTAATGAGTACCAGAGCACAGTAAGTGGATTTTACGGATTGGTGGAGGGTGAGTGTTTCAGCTGGTGTGCAGATTTTCGCTTGTAAGCCGAACTGCTTAGCAGCGATGGCATTTCACCACATGTGTCCTTTGCTTTTTTCTATACTGATGGGTTTCATCCACGGACTTCTGTTCCTTTGCCCCATCTGATCCCGTGCAGTTACGGCAGTGGATATGCTCTTTGCAGGAGTTATAAACAGACGTGCCACATGGTCGGTGGTGATTCAACTAAGAAGAGCAGGGAGGACTATTAAATGTTTGCAGACTGACAGTCACACAAATGTTGCCGCTTAGCAATAGGCGATTGGGGTTAGCTCAGCCTACTTGTACTTAACCAACAATGTGACCGATACAAAAGCTCAGTCCTGTTTACTTCATGGACTTTCCATCGAGGTGGTGATCAATCGATAGTGCCTTAAATCAGTTGTGCCTGCCATGGACAGTGCGTATCCATCTTGTTTTTTCATCATCGCCTGTTAGTCCTGCCTTGGTGACAGTCCGCATAGGACGGCTCAATCACAAATGGTCAGCAGTCAGCCCCTCTGGGAGAGGAGGATTACGAAGGATAGATCATGAGATTCCATGCCAGTTGTGAGCTGATGTTCAGTTGGTGCATGGAAAGTAAGAGAGAACTTCACCTGGGTCAATGCCACTGAGTTCATGGGCTCCTGTTTAGTCCAGGGACTTTCACGCTTAGTTTCTCAACTCACTCATCATGCCTGGTCCCCAAGGCAGGAGGCCTGTGGTGGATAGGTGTCATGCTCCTGGTGAGACTGACTGTTGAGGAAAGAGGAGGAACAGCCAAAGGGTAGTTGGGATAGTTGGCTCCAGAAGTGTGGAGATCTGAGAATAGGGCACAGCCCAAGCTGAGCAAATCATGAGGAGGATCAGGCCATTCTTCATCCTAGGTCCACAGGGAGGAGATGGATCAGAGGAAAGTGAGGTCTACGTACAGTGAGGAGATAGCATGATCTTCCTCGATGGGATTGCAGCTGGGCAAGCCTATGTATATAAGTTTGTAATGCGCAGTCCAGAATTTGCTGGGTCGAAGTTTAATGTTTTCTTGAAAGAGGTTTTAATCTTTGCTGCGTTCTTTACATTGGACTCTCTTCCCTTATCTTTCCTGGAGTGTCTGATTATTATATGGCTTGCTTCGGAACTCTCTAGTGCGGTTTTGTTTTTGCCTCATATTTAACTTTTGTGACTTTAAACTGTGCCTAATAAAACAGTGAAGTTAAGTTGAAGGCATTACCGGACTTTAATGTATGTTTGGGGTTTTGTGTTATTTTGAGAGACTACGGGTCATCACATTGGGTCTGTTGCCTTATAAACTAGGGTGTGCAACTCAGCAGATGCAATTCCAGCAATTTGAATTTGTAATTTGAATGATCAGGTTTGTTCAGTTCAAAGATTTGATTAAATAAAAGTCTGTGCACACATGCACAAAAGTCCATCCAATTAATTCAAAAACACCTATTTAAATGTTTTTACCAATTTGAGTCTAAGGTTTCATTTAAGGGGATGAATCAATCGAATTGCCTTTAAATTGAAGCTTTGCATAAGCAAACAGGGTAACATGCTGTGTTATTCAACTAAACTACGATGTAGCATTATGAGGTGAAAGGGAGGAGGTTTTAAAATTCAATTATCGCTCATGAATGAAAGTGAATATACATGTCCCAAGATAATGTTGCGGGATACAATCTGGGTTGGTCACTAGGACCAGAGGTTTTGTTTTCTGAGCTTTCAGACTTGTGCTGGAGCCCGGGGTGAAATTCAAAAATTTTCTATACTGGCTCTGTGGGTGTGTCTTGCTAAAACAATAATAGCAACCAGGGGTGACTTTTTACCAATTCAAATCTCTCCCAAATCGGGCCAAGGTGGTTGAAGTTCACCCATGGTTGGAGCCCAAGGAACTCTTCTCTAGTAGCTACTCTGTGGGCAGTCATTTGCAACCTTGCACCTTCCAGAACAGAGATTTTAGCCTTTATAATCTGTAATCATCATAATTTATAATCTGTAATAGACCTATTAAAGGGAAAGGTTGCTATCCCTTTAATAGGGACAGAATTATATTTGAGACAATATATGGCATAGAGTTAGGTTCTCCCTACTTAGGGGTATATTCCAGTGGTATACAAAATGACATTGACATATTTTGCCACTGATGTAGCAATAGCTAATATAAACAACTAATTATTATGGATCAGGCTGAAGACACATTGTACTTTAAGGATTTCTATGCATAATTCCAATTAATGCTTTTAGGTGTTATACTCTTGATTCTCATGGGATCATAAATACAATTACAAGGAAAATGTACTTATAGTACAGCTCAATTTCCATTCCCTTGAGTTTCCATAACATCAATGTTCCTTAGGGCATAAGTCTGTACTCATATATGTTGATGCAGATCTAAAATAGAGGAGAAGATTCTCACTAAACATATTACCAAGGAACAAATCTTACATGTAGACATCTCATTTTCATATACATCTCCAGATGTATCTACATATATCTCCACATGTCCCAATGTATATTTTATCAATATTGGAAAAGTGCAGAGGAGTCTAAAAAAAAACTTTTTAAAAGGTGACTTTAGGTGAATTAAATCATATGCCACTGAAGGAGAATAGATAGAAAGATACTTTTCTGTCTTTCTCAGAATGCTAGGAATGACTCACTGTTACTTCTGTGACAGAGGAAACAAATCTCCAGGTATCAGTTGCAGGGAAAGAAGATTTTAAGAGAGAGCCCTCATCTAGTAGTTGTGAGCATTCCAAAGGTACCTGATCTGCTGTTGGAATAAAGAAAATTCTGGACTAAGTGGGGTCTTGATGAGAACCAGCAGTTCAATTTTTCAATTCCAACATTTTCAGTCACATACCAAAGCGTTTCCTTCTAATGTGTTTCATGGCCAAAATATTGCATTACTTTCTCCTTAAGTTCATGTTTTAAAAATTGGCTTTAATTCTTTATTTCCCCTTTTAATCTCACATTTTAAATATCTATGTTGATGATGTATCATAAATAAACAATTAAAAACAGTATAAATATAATCTCTGACCAATAAACTTTTCAGATCATATGATGGTTTATCTATGGCTTAACCAGATCAAACAACATCCCTCTCCAATATTTTTTTTTTAACCTGGCATTCAAGATTCTTCAAATCATATTGATTAAATTAGGTGGCACTTTGGAGAAATTTTTCAGTATGATGTATCACTTTAAAATTTGCTGATAGGTCTGTATCTATTAACATACCTATTTCAGGTTTTCAAAAATTCAATTCCCATTCTTCCCCAACTTCAAAAAAAAGTCAACAGTCTTTGGAAACCCTAGTGCCATCAGGAGAAGTCAAAGTTTGTGAAACAGAATATAGTTTCTGGTGCAGAAGATTTGTTTACTCTAAAAGCCCTTGTTCAGAAGAAGGCTAAATGATGTGGGAAATAACTTTGCCCATTCTGCTTTTTTCAGATGATTTATCCAAATCCAAAAGTATTTTAAATCCATCATCTGGGACTATACTAGCAATTTACAAATCCCTCAGTGGAATTTCAAACCAAAGTTGGTAAACATTGAGGTGCAGTTGTGGGAGATATTTTGTAAAATGTATTATAAATGTCTCTATAATGCATGTTTTTGGCTTCTGCCATTATTAGTATTTTGTTTGTTTTCTTTATGTATTTATACATTTTGCTTTGGGGAGGAAATATTTCCTTATTGCAAGCTTGATTGATGCCATAAGCCTGCTTACTTTCAGATAGGGATGGTGAAAATACTGCCCTATGTTGAATGAATGTTTAAAATGTGTATTGTAGAATGATTCCAAGCTTTAATCTTTCTTACAGAAGTTTGGCCTTTAAAATAATTTATTTTGTGAAGTGCAAATTTTTTCCTGGATAGAAATGATTTTGATCAGAAAGTGAGTTTCTTTCCAAGCTACTGCTTGTTAATATTATTTAAACACTGCAGTTTTTGAACACCTATTTTGTTATGTCTGCTAGAAGCAAAAACATTATATTAGGAAGCCAGGTTTCTAAAGTAAACTATATTATATATTTTGAAATATGTATTATATATTTGCTTCTAGTAATTAAGAAAACTTTAACATCTAAAGTTGCTTTATCAGATTCTTGTATATTGTGTTTTCCAGGTACAGCATCATCTTAGCTCTCATTAACATACATCCAATATTTTGGGTAGAAGACTTTCTTACTCTTTTTCTAAATGCAAAATTAATATTTTTTGAAATGAAGTTAAAATACATGTGACAAAAAGGTGTATGTAACAGTATAAGTATTTAAAATAAGAGCCAGTTTGGTTTAATGGTTAAGTCACCAGACTAGAAAACAGGAGACCTTGAGTTCAAGTCCCGCCTTAGTTGTAAAAGCCACTTGGTGACCTTGGGCCAGTCACAATCTCTCAGCCCAACCCACCTCACAGAGTTGTTATTGTTATGAAGAAAATAGAAGGACAAAGGTTTATGGAATATGTTCACTGAGTTATTTGTAAAAATATAATAAAGGCTAGATACAAAGTAAATAAATAAAAAGAAATAAAAGAAATACATCATACTTTGAGTACAGGATAAATCCAGCCCCCAAATGCCAGAGAATCTATCAGATTTTGAAAGACATATCTAATTTCCCAAAAATTCTAATATAAAAATCATACTTTGGACATATAAAATCTTGCGCAATGCTCATAAAATTTAACAGAAACTTCATGTCAGTTATCTGAGCGGGAGGGGAAATACTGAGAGTACATGATCATTCCTGACTTCTGAAAACAGCACTAATCCCTGCCTTTGTATATCATGTATCTTTTAATGAGATAACGGCCTTCCCTATGTGAGTGTAAAAGATAAATGTTGGATTCCCCTCTCCTTTATGCTAATCTTTCAATATACATGTTTTTACATTCACTGTTTTTAATATATAGCACCTTTATTTCTGTCTTTTAATAATTAATAATTACTGGGTTTGATATGGAATCTTTCTACTTTAAACTAAGCAACTGAAAGACTAAGCAATTACTGCATTTTGAATGTCTTCCACTTGGGAAATAAATGGAAACCACCTGGAAATATCTATACTAAACAGACATTTTATCTCAATCCACTGCTCTATCAAAGGCCATATGGATGATTTTGTTGTGAAACAAAGTTGCTAGAATGTCCTTAAGCCCATGTCACAGTGAACCAACGGATGCAAAGAGGATGTAAAACGGACAAAAAACCTTGCCATCCGTTGGAAAACGCGATGTGACTCACTGCTCCATTTTGCCTTCCTCTTCTATCCATCCAGCGCATCCCGTTGATGGAGTTTCATCGACTTCCAAAAGTATTCGGCTTGACCTCAAAACTTTATGCGGCGGATAAACATGTAATTCCAGTTTCTCCGTTCTGCTATCCGCTACCATCCGCTACGCACTCGTTGACGAATCTGTTACGATCCGCTATATGCCACTTGGATCCTAACAGACCCGCAAGACAGATGGCAGAAACGGATGCCAAGCGGAACAAAGCGGTTTTAAAAACGGAGAAAAAACCGGTTCGCCAGAGGGAACTTCTGCGGATATTAAAGAATGGTTTACAGGAGCTAGAGGATGCCTAGAGAGATGCCGCTAGAGGATGCCTTAGGGATGCAAAGGACAACCTATACTGCTATAAAAAACGGGGACAACTCGGTCTGCATCTCACTTTCAGACACAGCAGACCAGACTGTGAGACCTCTGCAGCCTTCATCTGACCTCTTCTCTTCCACAGCTCCAGTCTGTCACCGTGGATTGGTGACAAACTGCCTTTCGGGCACACCATCCTTCTGCAACAGGTGGCAAAGACATTCTACAGCTCTGTGAACTCTACTACGGGAAAGAAAAGAGTGCACCCAAAAAGTCTGGGTCGAAAGATGGGTGCAGCCGAAAGCCAGAGACGGACTGGTACAACAAGCTGATGGTGGAGCTCAGGAGGCAAGACACGTCGGCCATTTCCAAGAACTTCATGAGGAGCCTCCTAGCCATGTTGACCGAACTTGGGTGCAGCAACGCTTGCACACCCAGGTTGACCAAGACCAAACACCAACTTCCACCCATCCTTGAACTGGCTCAACGGTGCATCTCACGTCTGCGCCACCTTGCACTCAGGGACCTACAGAGCATGCAGTATGGCTGAGGGTCGCCACACAAGCGCAGCCATCAGCTTTCATTGTCAGAGAAGTTGGTGCAGCCATCATCGAAGAAATAATGGAGGATCTCCTCCAGTGCCCCTCACTGAAGAAAGGATGGGTTTAAGAAAGTTGCCAGGAGCAGTGGTTATCAGAGTGGAACTTCCCACAACGTTGAGCCATAGATGCGATGCACTGGCCTGCAAAGTGCCCAGCCAAGTCGGGGCCCCTCCCACTTATCAAACTACCAAGGGCGTCATTCATGCATCATCCTCGCTTCGCCCATTGGTCGATTGCTGACTACAAATTTCACTGTACTTAATTCATGCTTCATGTACTAATTCATGTACTACAAACTTCATGCTTCAAGGCAACGGCTCATCTTAGATGCCCAGGGTTATACAAACGCCAGTCACCAAGGAGGGCTGGAAAGCACCCTCATTGGTGGCTTCCCAGATCCAGACCACACTGCCGCAACGACAGCAAGAATGTGCCCTACCTATCATTGTGGGGGATGACGCTTCTCCCCTCACAACCTGACCTCATGAGCTACACCATCCAAGATACCCTGCACCCGTGAAGAGGAATTTTCAACTACAGGCGCTTTCAGCAAGACGGGTGCTGGAGAATGCCTTGCATCCTGCCACAGGTTCCAGGTACTTCTCACCACCATGCAGCATTAGCCAGAGACCTTGAGGAGGATCGTGGGAAGCTTGCTGCATTCCTGTTACAAATCATGCAAGCCGCACTACAGTCTTGCAGTAACAGCTTGTGGACCGGGGTCAACAAGCGCAATCGGGAATGGAGCTGGGAATGGAGCGCCCAAGGCGAAACCTGATAGACACTGAGGATTGCAAGGCCCCAACGGAGCTGACATGAAGGAAAACCAGGCGCAACCTCCTGAAACACTGGTTGCAACTTCCCCAAAGCTGGAGAGCTGGAGTGGCAAGACAGATGGTACAATGACCTTAATGATTGCTTCCTTCAGCCGTGTCTGATCACACGAGGAATTGGGCCATGTATGTTTGGGGCCCTAAATGAACAGGGCGTTTAAATAAAGAGTGATGTGTTTATGTTGACACTGTGGGTATATTTTACATTATTCTGATAGATGAAGGCCATAGGTGTGCCCTGGGAGGTGATCATACAGTCCCACTATGCTTGCACTGCGAGGTTTATCTATCCACTGCTATCCTAACCCATCCCACAGCTATTTACCAGTCCCACAGGTATCCTAACCTCCCAAAGCTATTCCTTACCCCATTCCACAAAGCAATGCAAAGGCTTAAACCATTTCTAAAAGTTTCCAGCAAGACTTTATTAAAAAAGAAATGAAGCAAGTGTGTGAATCAAAAATAGACTTTATTAACAACAAGCTATAAAACAAAAATGAGTCTCTGGCACTCCTCTTTGGTCGCTCAGTCTCAGGGGTGAAGGGTCCAGGTGCTGTGGAAGGTGGCTTGGTGCTGGAGTGCTTGTCATCAGCTCCTCCAGACGCAGAAGCAGCAGAAGCCCCAGCCCCAGAAGAGCGAGCCCATGCTGGCAGAAGCCCCAGCAGAACCAGAGTGAGGGCAGGGGAGGGATGGTAGCCCTGTCCTCTTGCAAGGGCTGGCAAGCAGATTGGCTGAGGCTTGCTGTGCTTCAGCATGGTTGTGGGGTTGCTGGCTGGCAGGGAGGCTGGCCAGGGAGCGTGGCAGCAAGGCTGGCCCGCAAAGCTGGCAGCAGACATGCAGGGAGGGCAGGCAAAGGCAGCCAATCCATCCGGCAGCAAGGTCTTTCCTCTGAATGGCGACCTGCTTCCAAGCTGCTTCTGTTATATCCGCGGGGCTGACCAATGCATCCCCCACATGCGCAATTAATGCCAAGCATCTGCTAGCTTCCGCTGTTCATCCGCTGTGCATCTGCTGTGCATCCGCTTCATCCGCTGTGCATCTCTCTGCATCCGCTGTATCGATTCCGCGTCCACTTCGCTGGGGCCCCGCGCCCTGCGGTTGCACCATCCACCTCCCATCCGCTTCCATCCGCTGGTTCCGTTCCGCATCCGCTCTGCATCCGCGCCTGCGTCCTCCCCTGTCCGTGTTAATCTGCTCTGGTAATGCAAATTTTTTTGCCGCCCTTTTGAGAGCGGATAACAACGGATGGAACATTTTGCTCGTCCGCTGTGTCCTTTTTGCATCCGTTGGGCAATGTGACATGGGCTTTAAATTGAAAAAAGGGAAACAACATGTTGATGAAGATTCTCAGTTATCCAGGTAGAACTATCTGGAAGTTGAGTCATGGCAGCTGGACTTTTTTTTTCTCATTGAGACATTTTGCCATCCATCCAAGCAACTTCTTCAGGTTGAAGAAGTTGGTTGGGGAAATCTGAGTAAGCAGAGAATTGTTGGAATGTACCAACTCCTAAAATTCTTATTACTGGACCAACCTCAGGGTTTTCTCCCCAAAGTGCATGGCAACATGTGGAATAAGCTTAAGGCTGGTGTGGGAAAACCCATAAGAATTTTATGAATTAGTACATTCCAGTGACTCTCTGCTTACCCAGATTCCCATAACCAACTTGTTCTGACTAAAAAAGCTGCTTGGATGGATAGCAAAATGTCTCAAACCAACAAGAAAATAAGTCCAGGTTAACCTGATTCAACTCCCAGGCTCTGGTAATAACATTGAAGCAACATAGCTTTAGATATTGTTTGTAGTCTAAAATTCAGCTCATAAATGTCATCTGCCAAGGAAATCAGGAAATCCAGGCTGATCAAATGAATATAAAGGTTTGTTGCAAGCTTAAGCTCTCTACAAGAATCTGAACTACTAACAGTGAAAACAATTGATGTAGATAAGAGTCAATGGAATTCAAGATGGGCTGGACTTAGATCTCTTGGAGGTTCAAAGGGACTCAAGATTTATGACACATTTGACCCCTCCCTTGGCTCAGCCTGGTCATCTCCTATATTAATCAACCAGTAAAATCCCATATGTTGACACTATCCCCAGAGTAAAAGCACTAACCAGTATATCTTCACTCATCTAATAATACTGACTATTATTTGCATATAGATGAAGTTTTACAAAATTAACATAAAATCTGTTGAGAACATTGTTTTTTGTGGAAAGACCCACAGATTATGCACTGTTTTTTGCTTCATGGAATTCAAAGTAGTATTCAGTACATTTTATTTATTTATCAAACTTGTATATCACTCATCTTGCCAGAGGTGACATGGTGCCTTTTCAGGAATGGATGTTGTTGTATACACCTATGTTTGTGCAAATTAGAGCTGAAATGCAGCCCATGATCCTAATTACATGCATAGGGTAAGTTACCTCAGTATACTAATCTATTTTTTTCAAAGTGTGATTTGTTGTTTAAGCCCCTGTCACACTGCAGCAACGGATGGAAAGAGGATGTAAAACGGAGAAAAACACTTACCATCCGTTGATTAACGCCGATGCTTCCGTTCTGTAATCCTGTCTACGTTTTGCTTCCTCTCTATCTGTCCAGCATTCGTCTACTGACATTTCAATCCGCTCAAAAAGTTTTGAGCTGCTTCAAACTTTTGAGCGGAAAATGTATCAAACGCGTCTGTTCTGCATCTGCTAGGGCATATGGGGGACATCCGTTCTGCATCCGTTGTCATCCGTTACGCATCCGCTATAATCCGCTATGCATTCTGCTGTGCATCCGCGCAACTCGAATCCGCTCACACACGGTTAAACGGATGCAGGGAGAAGCGGAACGGATCGCGAACGGACGCGCAGCGTTAGTAGCACGGACGGAGAAAAGGATGAAAGCGAAGAAAGGCATTTAAAACGGAAAAAACGTTCGCAGAAGGGACCTATCTCGGATATTAAGGATGTCTAGAGGATGCCAAGAGGATGCAAAAGGATGCTTCCGTTCCGCATCCCCGCTTTCCATCTGCTCTGCGTCCTCCCCGCATCCGTTGCCTTTCCATGTTATCCGCTCTGGTTATGCAACTTTTTGCCCCTTTTGAGAGCGGATAACAATGGATGGAACATTTTTCTCGTCCGCTGTGTCCTTTTTACAAACGTTTTGCATCCATTGGGCAGTGTGACAGGGCCTTTAGATTGCATATTTCATGACCAAAACATAATCTTTGGAATGTGCTGGAGAGTCTTGTAAATACACTTGTTTCCTAAATGTAGAGAAACTGGCCAATTTCTGAAGCAATCAATATCTGATATCTGTTTTGTACCGGCTGACAGGAAATGATTGAGACAGAGATGTTCTTGCTCAGTCAAAAGATAGATCATGTGATCTGAACTTAGCCTTAGCTGCATTGCTCCCTTGTCTCCATTCAAGGTGTTTAGGTAACTTTTTTGACCCCAGGTTTGTGTGTCAAGGACAGATCTATATATCCTGATAGATTTGGTGTCCAGACTGCTCAGTTACCTGCTCTATCAGAAATAGTAGATTGCTTCTCTGACAACATTAATTTCTGAAGATGTCAGATCATGCCAGAATGGCATATTACTTAATTATAGCTCACCTGGGTAACAGTGGTGACCTTTATATGCAGCTTTCATTCTCTTTAATGTTCTGAAACTTCACCTGTTCCAGAATCCTCCATTTACATAAGTAAATGAAACATGAAACTCCTTTTCAAAGCCTTTCTACTGATTAACCTTCTATTTTTAAGCAAAATTCAAAGTATAAATATATCACTTGGAACCACAAACTACTTAAGGAAGTGGCATTCTCCCAACTGAGATTAGTTGGGTTTAAGACCCTTCTCTTGATCTCCTCAATCCACATCAGAGGCTCATTTGATTAAAAAATGTGAGAAAGTATTTGCTTTCTTGTCCAAGGTATATCAGAGTTGATTTTACTTTGTTGTATTCTGAAAACAGGCATATTATTCATACAGTTATTAGAAACATTAGCTGATTTATCTGTTGAATGATCTTATTATGCTTTTTTGCCATATTGATCTGTTTTAATCTTTCAATTGATTATTTTATGCTTAGATATAATACTATTTTATATTTATTTTATTTATTGTGAGCTGCTCTGATAACTATTTTGCAAAACAAAAGATACAAATATGAGATACATATTACTTGATTTCCTTAACTATGTGATAGATGCAAAGAGGACTATGGGTCAGAACAGAACAGAATAACAGAATTGGAAGCGATCTTGGGGTCATGTAGTCCAGAGGTCGCCAACCTTTTGGACCTCAAAACTCATAATTTTAAATCCCATGGACCACTAATATGAATCTAGTGTGCTGCTCACTGAAGCGCTTGGACTGGGGTCCTTTAGGCACTTAGCTTGTCTGCCTGTTTCTGCAACCTTAAATACTCAGAGAGACATTTGGATTCATTTCCCACAGAAAACAAAACACCAGGATCTCTCATCTCTCTCTCTCTCTCTTCCCTCTCTCTCTTTCCTCCCCCCCTCTCTTTCTCTCTTTCTCCCTCTTTCTCTCTCTCTCTGTCCCCTCTCTTTCTGTCCCTGGGGGTGGGGGTGGGGGGAAGGAACCTCTGAACTGGTGCTGGGGGGTGGGAATCTGATGTCTGGAGGCCAACAAGACACGTGCTGAAGACCAGATGGCTGGTGGGGGTGATACTGGCAGTNAGCTGTGAGGGGGTGGGGGTGGGGGGAAAGGAACCTCTGATCTGGTGTTGCCTCCTGCCTCCCCCTCTGGTGTTGTCTCCTGCCTCCCTCTCTGGTAGCCTCCAAGCCTCCTCCCACCATGCTTCCTTCTCGCCAGAAGCACTGACACACCCACCGGGAAGGAGGAAGCTTGGTGGATGCCAGAGGGACGGTGAGCACTTTGCAGCTCCTGAGGGGAGGGATTGAGCCTCACCCTCATAACATCTTCACCTGAGGGCATCGCTGGCAGCCACTTGGCCTCCTCATTGCGCAGAGGCAGGAGGCAACACCAGTTCAGAGGTTCTTTTCTCCCCATCCCCACCCCCTCGTAGGCCAGGGAACACCTGGGAAGGGCTCCGATGACATGATCACCCATGTGCTACCCTCCCTCCCCTCATGC
Organism: Laticauda laticaudata; assembly: GCA_004320025.1. NCBI lineage: Eukaryota > Metazoa > Chordata > Lepidosauria > Squamata > Elapidae > Laticauda > Laticauda laticaudata. Next base: position 10,342 of record BHFT01025473.1, on the reverse strand, counting down.
ATCAGTCAATCCGCTGCTGGTATCATCCCTGTTGCAGACACAAGTTCACTGCAGCCCACCTTTATTTTTTCATGAACCACCAGTAGTTTGCACCTCACTAGTTGGAGACCACTGAAATTCCCTACTCAAACAGGAGATCTATACCATTCCAGACAAGTGGCTGTCCAGTCCCTTCTTAAAAGTCACCAATAATGGAGTACTCACAACTTTTGAAGGTAAGCTGTTCCACTGGTTAACTGTTCTGTCAGGAAATTTCTCCTTAGTTCTCAGTTGCTTCTCTCCTTCATCAGTTTCCATTCATTGCTTTTTGTCCTTCCTTCAGATGCTTTGGAATATAGCTTGATTTCATCTTGTTTATGACAACTCCTAGCTATTGCAACACTGCTATCATATTACCCCTAGTCCTTCTTTTCACTAGACTAGACCTACCCAATTCCTACATCTGTTCTTTGTATGTTTTGGCCTCCAGCTTCCAATCATCTTTGTTGCTCTTCTCTGCACTCTTTCCAGAGTCTCAACATCTGTTTATATATATCTAAAACTGGATGCAGTATTTCAAGTGTCGTCTTACACTTATATGATTTATGATTTATGATTTATATAGACATCTGTCTCACACAAGTGACTTTGGATAACTTACATGGATTAAAAAAAACAACCATAACATGTAACACTAGGATGTAACACTTGGATATTGTTTATCCAAGGATAAACAATAACTCAATTTAGATATTAGAAAAAAACTAGATCAATAACAATAGGGTTCATCTAACTACCTGAACCTTGGGGAAATAGCCTGGATCTTCCTAGAGGTGTGTATATACTTTAGGGCAAGTTCTGCCTCCAAGATGATATAACTCTAGAGTCCAATGAAATGGCTTTTTTTGATAGAAGGAACCCACAATATTGGAACTGGTGGAGACAAGCAGAAACAATGGGAGAGAGGTGGTCGTGCAATTAGCTTGGTCCTATGCCATGTATCAAAGACCCAGATAGTGTTATATGACAGGGAAATAGAGCAATGAAGGATTTGGAGATTTATTTATTTTTTGCATCTTGCTACAAACTTTAATTAAGTGGGAAAAAAAATGAAAGAAAGAGTTTTAAGCTATGGAGATTCTACTAGAAAGGTATTTGGCAGTAGATGCTCTGATCTGAGAAATGAATGTTGGTCAAAAGTAGTAAAAATGGCTATGTGTACTTTTGACATTGCACATATTTATGGAAGTGAGAATTGACAGAAGAAGGGTAAAATGTAAGTTAATGTTGTGGGAATGGATCAATTAAGAATTATGTATCCTAAAACAAGAAGAGATCGGGTCAAAAATGAATGAGTGCTGAATGAATGTATACTGAATACAACTGTGAATGACCAGTATGAAAGAATCATGTTGAAGTGGTTGAGCTATACCAGGGGAATGAATGGGAGACTCAAACATGTGAAGGAAAAGTGAATGAGTTGAAAGGAAGAGGAAAACTGAGAACAGATAATTAAACAGAATTTAATCTTGAAAGGAGTTTAATCTTGAAAGGAGACAAAGACAGGTTTAAAAAACAAAAGACAGTACAGGAAGTAGTGAATGAACATGGTGGCAGTATAGATGGCACTACAGAAAGTTAAAAGAATGAAAGGAACAGCAAGATACTTCTATAAATTAAGTTTAATTTTCTTTTTGTTCAGCTTGCATTTAGGAAGTACTTGCATGCCTGGATATGGTGCTGTCTGCGTTGGTGGGGCACTTTATACTGGGAGACCTTTCGCCACTGTTGCTTTTCCTTCTCCCTTGCTGCCGTGGTGTCAGAGGAATGCCGCGGCGTTTGGCGCAGTCACATGCAGCCAGTCAGGGCTCCTCCCTGCAACTGGGGCCCTGAGGAGACACTTGGCTTCAAGTGCTCCCGTTGCCGCATTCCGAGGGAAGGCGCTCACCCGAGAGAATCTCTCCCTCTCTCTCTCTCTCAGAGAGATGATGATGATGAGTGGAGGGTCTGGCGGGGAGGCACTCACTGCGCTGGGCACCCCAGGCTAAGCTGACAGGTGGCCCCTCCTTCCTGGCAGCGAGCGCCTCCCCTCCGGACCCTCCGCTCATCCCGCCAGGGCTGCGCCAGAGCCATGCAGGCTGAGCAGAGCCGGGAAAGTGAGCCACAGGTGCGTGCATGCCTCCTCCTGCCCCTCGTTCCCAAATCTCATCCAGGCGAGCATCACTTTGCTTGCTGTGCAAAGCCGCGGCTTCCTTACCTCTCAGCAAGCAGAAGGAACTGGCTGCATCCTCCTCCTCCTCAGCCGCAGCACAGACCTTGCGGGGAGAGAGAGAGAGCCTTCCTCTCAGGCGAGAGCCTTCCCTCAAAACACGGCGATGGGAGCGCCTGAAGCCAAGTGTCTCCTCAGGGCTCCAGTTGCAGGGAGGAGCCCTGACTGGCCGCACGTGGCTGCACCGAACGCCACGGTGTTCTTCTAATGCCACAGCAGCAAGGGAGAAGGAAAAGGTCTCCTGAACCCCAAGATGTCGCTGCCCACCCACCCGAGGATGCAAGGGGGGGGAATTAAGTCACCCCCAAAAAGACGGCCTTGCTCTTTTTTCGGGGGTCAAAAAAATATAAGGCCCGGCCTTATAATGTGAGAAACACAGTAGTTCCTCAAACCAGTAATCATACTCTTTAGCCACCAGTCTCCTAATCATCTTTGTTGCTTTTTTCTGTACTCTTTATAGAGCCTCAACATTTTTTCTTTTTGTACTGTGATGACCAGAACTGGATGTAGTGTTCCAAGTGCAGTCTTACCACTGCAGTATAAAGCAGTACCAACATTTCACATCATCTGAAGTTATCTCTCTGTTAATGCAGCCTAGGATTGCACTGGTTTTTTTTATCAGCTTGCAGCACACTGCTGGTTCATACTTAAGAGTTTATCCAGCAAGGCTCCAAGATCACTCTTACAGTTTCTGGTTTTGAGACAGGTACCACCTATCCTATATCTTTGTATTTGTTTTTTTTAATTTAAATTTAATTTAAATTTAAGCAGTTGTATATATTCTCAATTTCTATTTTTAATTCCTGGGATTTCTTTTAAGAATTTCCATATAGCATTGTATTTTAATCTCTTTCTTCAAATAGAAGACCTCATTCCCACAGTCTCCTGTTTGAATCCCTAGGTATCAGCATGGAATAAGCTTTACCATAGCTGTAAATGGGTGTCCTTTGCTGCAATCAAATATCCTGTTTTATGTCTAATCTTAATGATTTCATTGAAACATCTCTATAATGCTCCATCTACATGCTCAGGCTGGCATTCTATGAGTAATGCATATATGCTAGGATAGTGTGTGGTAGGGAGTATCTTATATTTCCTACAAGATTTATGCCAGAGTCTTTGATAAGTTTGGCAGTCAGAGGTACAGTTAAAAGATTTGGCATTTTTTTTTATAATCCATAAAGGCTCTGCACTTTTCATTGCTGCATGACAGACATAAAATAAACAGCTGGCAGCCCTATCTGGTGTCATAGCACAAGTAGATAGGAGACCATTTTAATATTTTTTGAAGGCATTTCAAGAAATCTAAACTACTTGAGGGTTATTTTAAAAAGGTTTTAAAAATATTCTGGTTGTGGCACCTTGAAGGGCTTTGACAAAATATTGTGGGAGAAAATGTGCAACATATACATATAAAAAAAATCTGTGAAGAAAATACTGTAGGTTGTGTTGAAATGTCTTCCACTTGTTATTTTGAAATTTCATGATGATTCTCAGCATCCATTGCCTGGCTTCAAAATGAAGATACTGGATATTATAGAAAGATATCACCTAAACCCACATTCATGGCTTCGATATACTGAGCTCGTCTCAAAAAACCATGCTATAAGAAACTAGCATATATTCTTCTCCCTTTTTTGTGCCTTAAATTAGGGCTACTAACCTGAACTGCAAAATCTCAATTATTCACTAGATGGCAGCAAAAAAATGAAGACTTTGCTACCATCTTGTGGTTGTTCAGATTTTTGCAAATATATTTTATATCTTGTAGTGTGTTAAACTCAACATATAAAAATATAAATAATATAAATATATTCCCTCCTCACCCTTTGGGTGGTATATGTTTTCCTCAATCTTGGGTTCTATACCAAAGGCCTGGGAGTTTGAAGGTTCTGATTAGCACTGTACTCTTCTGGGCCGAGAGCTTTGATAACATTCCTGGGATCAATTGCAGCTATTCTCCCAGCTTAGGAGTCATAGCCCCAAGTGTTTCTACCACCACTGAGACCATTTTGGCCTTGACTTTCCAGTTTCTTTCCAATTCCTCCTTCAGGCTCTGCTGCTTCTCCAGCTTTTTATACTCCTTCTTGATGTTACTGTCACTTATCACTTGGCAAATCCATCACCGCTGCTATTTTTTGGTCTTTGTCAGCTACTATGATGTCTTGTTGATTGATTAGAACTTGCTTGTCTATCTGGTGTGGCTTAAACTCTAGATAGAAAGCAGAATTCCAAATCTCTATGATTGTTTGATCTTTGTTCAATGTGTTTCGGATCCACCATATCAAGTTTTCACAGTAACCTGGAATAGCATCCTTTCATATTATTGCAATAGATTAAAACAGGACCTGAACCTGTCATTTGGTCTTGATTAGAATGGTTCAGCTTCCATATGAATCTGCTTCTGCCACAGCTGATTAGAATTGTTTAATAAAATAATATTGTGTGATACTGTTGTTCAGCGTCTGTAAGGAATAAATATAAGCCAATTTGTTGTAGTGGTTAAAGGCACAAGACTGCAAACTGGGAGGCTATGAGTTCTAATCCTGCTTTAGGCATAAATCTACCTCGGTGACCTTGAGCCAATCCCTCAACTCTGCTCTAAGGAGGATTGCAGGAAGTTGCCAGGAGTGAAAAACTGACTCAAAGACACATACACAAAACAACAGGAGATCAAGTAACCCATTTCAAGTTGCTTCATTAAGTGTTCCATTAAATTTGGAATGTTATATTTATCTTTATAACATTAGGGAGGTTTATGATTAAATTTATCATGGATTGGTTTTTTTTTTAATACTTTAATGTACATTTCAATATACTCATTCCTTCAGCTGAGTAGTGACAGAAAAAAAAAGTCTTTTACACAGAATTTTCAGAACAAAATAATCAGTGTTGATTTAAGTATATTGACCCATATGAGCTTTGAAAATTATATTTACCAGATACATTATTCTGTTCTTGATTGCTATCATGTCAAATTGCAACTTCTATATTTGAAACAAACTTCATGCATGAGGGGAAATATCCATTTCAGTGATCTTTGAATTGGCAGTACTGTATCATGGAGTTCATATTCCCATTGTGTTGAGAGCCAAATGATAAAAAAAATCAAATCTTGATTTATATGAGAGGCCTAAACATAAATAAATATGTCGTATGCTTCTTTACGCCATTGTGAATAGGTCAAGAAAATGGCTTCAATTCTATTTTTAAACGACTTCCTCAATCTCTTTATTTAGAGAGGAATATGCTCTGCTACATAGTAGGCATACTGGTAGTTGAATGAGGGCTATTACAGTGGTGAGAAAAGACACAAATAGTCCTCAACTTACGAACAGTTGCTTAACGATTGTCAAAGTCACAATAGACTCTCCAAAAGTATTTACGAATCAGTTCCAATGTCATAATGGCCACCCCTCCCTCAATGGTCATATGACCACATTTCAGGTGTTTGTAACTGGCCCACATTTATGGCAGTGCCTCACAGTCATGTGATTGGAATTTATGACGTTTTTACCTAAAAAATAGTGTTTTACATCAAGTTTCTGCAAAAATGTCGCCAATAGGTTCACGTAATTACTGTTGTGTTTATCTAGCAACATCAGTGTTTGCTTTACAAATGTTGCATTTTCTTAATGACTGCTGTAAGAAAGGTCATTATGTAAAATCAGATTGGTCTCATAGATGGTCTGATTTACAACTATCACAACTTATGTCTGCAATGGAAAGGCTCCATTACATTGATAAGTTGAGGACTACTTGTTGGAAAGAGAAGATGGAATTGTTCTTATAAGAACCAATTGCTTGTTTTGTCACATAGAAAATCTTTGTTGTTTAGGTTTCTACCTCTGAGTTTAATAATTTTGGAAATCACCATGTGACTTTATGAAAGGTATAGAGTGGTAAGAACAACATATTAAAAGTAAGAATCTCTTTAAAGAGGGACAATGCAAGCAAGGAACATGGAATCAGGAGGTAAATTTCTACAAGTATGCTAACATTTTTTAAGATCTATTACTCCAAAATATCAGCGAAGTAGCATTTTCTAGTGCTCTGTAATCCTTTCACTGACACACAAGTTTACTTTGCCTGGGCATTTCTTTCTCTATAAGTTATGGACTTAACAGTTCAACTCACAATATGCTGGCAGCAATGCAAAAGAAAATGTAGCCCAATTCCATGTTGTATTTTTATATCAATCTAGCCTTAGGTGTGCAGAGATCTTATGTTCATCAAGTGTATTCAAGTATGCAGTTTAAGACTAGTGCTTTTGCAGAGCTAATTTTCCTTGTCAAAGCAAGTAAAAGCAATTATGCAATGTAAATATGTGATTTCTTTTCATTGGGTAGACTGTATTTTTTGTAAACCCTGCGTTCTGAAAATGTACCTTTAATTTCAATGGAAAAAAGCATTTCATCATGTAGAAAGAATAGAAGGTGAGCACTGGTTGAATCTGGTTTCCATTACTACAAATGGGGGCAGTAGTTTGGGTTGAGTGTATGTGTCAAGGGGATTCTATACAGTTGGTTGGTATCACAAATTCCATGGTGTGTTTATCCCACTATTCAGCATTTCTACAGCAGGGGATAATTTCTTTCTTTTTTTTTAATATTGAAAGAAGCAAATTGCTAACATCCAGCACACAAATACACCACATATTATATGGAAACATTTATTTATGGACCAAGAAATAGCAATAAAGTAGGCTGGAGGAAATGCCCTTGTGTTGAATTCAATTTAAAAAGAAAACAACAACAAACAAAAATGATCAGTGAATTTTCCAGTTACAATAGGGAGGGAGTATAACTCTCAATGTATAACCACAGGGCTGAGTTAGCACATTGAGCATTGTGGATGCTTTTTTTTTTTTTAACTAGCCATGCATGAGATAATAAGAGGAGAATATCTCTGAGCATGGCCATAGGATTATGGTTCACTTAATGGTTTGGAACTTCTTGCTTTGTGAAACCTTGGCTCTTGTTTCAAATCTGTCAGTTCACAAAACCCACACAATTAGCTGAAAATGCTTCTTTTAATTTGGAACCTATATGTAGCCATTGAATATAGATATATGTCTCCGTCTCCATCTCCTCCTCCCTATTATTCCTATTCATAAAATCTGTATTGCTATTTATATTGCTATAAACCTTTCAGAGATTAGGGGCCACATACCAGAAGGATCTCTCTGTGATCTCGTGTGGCTGAGACAATAATATGATATTATCAATTCTCATATTGGGGAGGATGACCTTTTAGAAAACAATTTAATAGAAGTTTATTTTAGAGTTTACAACGTTCGTTTATTTCCTTCCCTCAAATTAGCAGAAAGGTATTTTGATTTTTTTATGGAAAACAGCATTTCACCTGAATTGTTGGTTTGGGTGCAGACACAACCTTCAGGTTCTGGATTCCTTCCTTGTAACATCTTTGGTTTAGAAAGAATCCTTATTACTTCAAATACATTATTTCTTCCATTTCAGGCCTTTTCATCCTTTATCTTGGTTTTATTTTTAGTGTCTGAATTAGTGCTAAGCAGGAAGATTTTTCTTTCATTCAATTTTATGAAAGAAAAATTGCTTTTCATTTTATTTTAAAAAAGAAAAGAAACATTTTAATGTCCTCTCTCCCAAAACTGCAAGTTTTTCAGAAGAAATCATTAATTGGTACATAACATACTGTTTAATTATGTCGGCTGCTTTATAGATTCTCTGGTACAATATTTTTCAAACTTGGCAACTGTAAGATGTGTGGAGTTCAGCTCTCAGAATTCTGGCTGAGAGTTGAAGTCTATTCATCTTAAAAGTTTTCAAGTGTGAGAAACTTAGTTCTACTGGATCCTACATTAAACATGGGACTGGAAAGGATGAGCAAGGTCCATTTCAACTCATAGTTTCTTTTATTTATCCATCACACCTTATTTTCTTCTTTATTTTATTTATTTTAGATAATTTATAATTTATAGTTTAATTGATCTGTTCTCCAATCTTCATAACCTATTTGGGTTTATATTGCCTGCTGGTTTGTTTTATGTTATATATAAAAGCATGATAATAGAAAGGGCTCTATTGTGTTCATTTCTATCATTTAAGCCTCAGTGACCAGTTTGATGGAGCATGTCACAGCAGCCAAACATACTTCTTACATTTTAAATAATTAACTAGAGAGCCTGAATAGCCTAATGCTATATATAGCACTAGGAGGCTGGACTGAGTATCAATCACTCAGTCCATCAAAGTGCTAAGTACATCACTGGGATCCATAATTCATGGAAAATTTAGAGTTGCACTTGGGCACTTTGTTTCTTACAGGCAAACATCCCCAATAGTGATTTTTCTTCTTAATCTAAATGTGTGTGTGTGTGTGTATGACATAAAAAAATGAGTTTTAAATTTTTTGGGGGGGGGGAGTTGAATGTGGTACAGAATGACATTTCATCCCATATGTCTTCTCTTCTCACCTTATTAACCTTAGCTTTATAGTATATGGAGCGGCTTGGTTCTTTGTTGCACAGAAGCAAAGGAGTTTTCCTCACCGAGGTGAAGACAAAATCTGTTTCAATGAGAGATTCCAGGAGATCTCCCAGCCTGAATCTGGCTATTTTGATAGCTGAAAAAGGCTTCTGTATATGAATTTCTGCATCTAAGCTTCTTTAGCACTTTTCAGTGGGCTGAATCCCTGCCCAGAAATAGAATAGAACAGAATAGAATAGAATTCTTTATTGGCCAAGTATGACTGGACACGCAAGGAATTTGTCTTGGTACAAATGCTCTCTGTATACATAAAAAAGATACATTTGTCAAGAGTCAAGAATCATAAGGTATAACACTTAATAATAGTCATAGGATACAATAAGCAATCAAATCAAACTAGGAAACAGTCGATATAGATCATAAAGATACAAGCAACAAAGTTACAGTCATACAGTCACAAGTGAGAGGTGATGGGTGATGAGGAGTGATGAGAAGGTTAATAGTAATGATAGTGCAGACTTTGTAAATAGTTGGACAGTATTGACGGAATTATTTGTTTAGCAGAGTGATGGCATTTGGGAAAAACTGTTCTCGTGGCTAGTTGTTCTGATGTACAGTGCTCTATAGTGTCATTTTGAGTGAAAGAGTTGAAACAGTTTATATCTGGGATGTGAGGGGTCTGTAAATAATTAGACAAACCCAATTCAGGCTATGAGAGAAAAAGTTATTGAAAACAAATGGCTACTTTGCATCACAGATTGGTTCAGTTTCGTGTCTCAGTTGAATCTAATCAAACCACCTCATTGAAGCTTGGCAAACCCTATTAACAATGCATTTGTTTGGGTTTTTTTTGAATATTAGTGTTATAAAAATGGCAGCTGTGACTTTGTGCTTGCCCTGCTTCATGTTTGCAGCTGCCATCTTCACCTTTTTGCTCCTGCTGCCCCATCACTTCCTTTATGCTTTTTCAGTCTGGTGACCTTCATGTTTATTTGCACAGAATTTCCAAAATCTACAGGAAGCAAAGGGTAAAATGCATGTTGTAATTTAATACAATGTTTCTTCACTTCAACAAGTGTCTTAACTTCAACAAATTTAAGATGTGTGGACTTCAACTTCCAGAATTCTTGAAACCTGCATGATGGCTGGGAAATTCTGGGAGTTGCACACTTCTTAAAGGGCCTGTCACATTGGCTGACAGATGCAAAACGTTTGTATAAAGGACACAGCGGATGAGAAAATATTCCATCCGTTGTTATCCATTCTCAAAAGTGCCCTGAATTTGCATAACCAGAGCGGACAACAACAGAAAGGAACGGACAGGGGGAAGATGTAGAGGGGATGGAAAGTGGATGCTCCATGGAAGCCTAGCGGATGGAAGCAGATGGGAGTGGATGGCACATCCGCGGGGCTTCCAGGGGAGCACAGCGAAGTGGACGCGCAGCGGAAAGAGCAGATGCAGAGCGGATGCCGAGCAGATGAAGCAGATGCAGAGCGGAAGCCTAGAGGAAGCCTAGCGGATGCACAGCGTTCACTGCGCATGCGGCGAGGATACATTGCATCAGCCCCGTGGATATAAAGGGAAGCAGCTCGCAAGCAGGTCACCATTCAGAGGAAAGACCTG